>CABHPQ010160399.1:0-46359 GCA_902168405.1 Peromyscus aztecus | reverse complement strand
CTTCTGGGTGCTGGGATTAAAGGTATGGGCCACTACTGCCCGGCCTCTTAAGACTTTTCAAGTAACAAATAATCTAAACTTACATTCTCAGCTAAACAGTGTCTACCTTTATAAACCAGCTCAGTTTAAAATGAGCTTGCTTTGAAAGAGCCTATCTGATGCATATATTGTTTTCTGAAACAAGCAAACAAACAAACAAACAAAACACAAACCACTGAAGAGGCAAAAAAGAGTATTTATAAAACACAGACGCAGCTGACATTTATCTTTAGCTGGAAATCTCTATATGGGTTAAATGTTCTTTAATAAATTTGCTGTGTATGGAAAGCAGAGATTTCATCGCTTATATTTTGATGACAGAGGCAAAGATCGTTTGGTAATAATTAATGCTAATCCCTCCCAGGACTGTCTCCTTTTGCATGGGATAGAAACACAATAACACAGGAACATTAACTTGCTTCCCTGGAGCAACCAAACAGCATTAAGAGCAACAGAGGCATCTTGCATCGAAGCCCCTTGAAAAATTTCGATTTGTTTTATGCTGCCTTGGCCTCTTAGCCAGCATTTTTATTGGGCTTAGACTATGTGTGTGAGTAAGGATTCTTGCTGTCCCTTACTCAGTGTCTCTGACACCCATGTTTGGATGTTCTAGACAACAGAGGAAGAGGGAAGTATGGAGGTTGGGGTGCAAAGGAAGTGTGGCAGCTTAGAAATGTTTAGTTCAACCTAAAAAGTATTATTTTCCCACTCAGACTTGTCCAAAATTGTCCAGAGAAATGTAACTTTATTTTTATATTTATATATTCATTTTTTAATTTTTAGATTTATTTGTATTTTATGTGTATAGTGTTTTGCCTGAAGTGCCTGTGGAGGGAGGTCCCCTACAAAAGCAGTCAGTGCTCTTAACCTCTGAGCCATCTCTCTGTCCATATAGATATATAGTGAGACAGGGTCATGCTATGTGGCCCAGCTTGGTTCTGAATTCATGAGCCTCCTGTTTTAGTCTTTGAAGGGTAGGAGTCAGAGGCAGGGTGTCTGGGAAGAAGCCACACAGCTTGGGATGCACTTCCTTCATCTGGAGTCTTTCACTTCATCTTTCCTACTGGGCACCCTGGCTGAAATCCACACCCTCAGAAGTGCCGGTCTTTCCAGTTTCTTCTCCCCACGGCATGCTGGGAGAGGATACAGTGGGCTCACTATAGCCATGGTACGGTGGTCCTCCTGTTCTCTTTCTAAGAGAGGACAGTTCTTCTCTTCTTCATCGGCAGGTCAGGCCTGGACACTCCACTGTCACCTCCCTGATAAGAAAGTCAAGTCTTTATCATAAGCCTTGGATGTGGGCTTCAACGTCACACAGCTTCCTGCAGGAGTGTCTATCACCTCAAGAGTGCTGGATCCATCACCATCTGACATTCAGTTTACTTTCTCTCTGTGTAAGTTCTCTACACCCATCCTTGCCCAGCTTGGAAAGTTCTCCTGCAAAGGTGGCCTTGAAACCACTACAGCCTACAGTCTTGACTTGTGATGGGAGAAATCTACCGTGGAAGCTAGCAGTGTCCTGAGGTCCACAAGAGCCACTCAGTAGGAAGGAATGCATACTGAATCACAACGGGTTCTGTGTTTGTTTCTCTTGTGCGGATACACATACACACACACACACACACACACACACACACACACACACACACACGCATGCACACACCACCTAGGTGTAGCGGATGCCTAACACTTGGAGGCTCTGCAAATGTCTGTGTCCCCCGCATACCACATTCCCACAGATCTAGCTTCTTCTTGTCCTAGATAATAGGGGCTCTGGAAAAACTGTGGACTGCAGCTCCAACCCTTGGTGTCCATGGAAGGGGCAAGAAGAATCTGCAGTCTGAGGAGTCTTCTGGTTTGCTTAGGCCACTTTTACCATCAGCTAAGCAGTAGATCTCAACCTTCCTAATGCTGTGACCCTTTAATACAGTGTCTCAGGTTGTGGTGACCTCCCCAACCATAAAATTATTTTTGTTGGTACTTCATAACTGTAATTTTGCTACTGTTATGAATCGTAATGTAAATATCTGATATACAGGATGTCTGATATATGACGCATAAAGGGCTTATAATCTACAGGTTGAGAACCACTGAGTTAGAGGACGCTGTCTCTGGGGCAGGGAGTCTCAGGGAGCCTTCTGTTCTAGCTTCAACGATACTGGTTTCAGGTTAGCATTCAGTTTTCTAGAAAGACAGTAAAGTTTGTGTGGGCTACAGGAGACCTTCAGAGAACAGGCTGCCGGATCATGGAAAGACCATGAGGGAAATTCCAGGAGCAGGAAGATGGGGCTCAGGAGACCTAAGGTTCTAGGCTTTGGCTATACCAGGAGATGGGGTGGATGTAGGAACTGATGTAACAGTGTTTACCTGAAAACCAAAGAGGAGTGGCAGCAGGGTCTGCTGCAGGGGAGCTGTGTCTCACTGGGAAAGGCTCAGGAAGCAGAAATGGAGAGGGTAGGGCAGATGGCAAGCTGGCCAGTTCCCACCATTGTGAGGGGCTGCTCACATTGCCTCCCTGCCTGCCTGCCTGCCCTGCATGCACGGAATGGAATATTCCCCCTTTGGAGAAGAGACAGGATGCTCAGGAAGAAGTCATATCATCCTTGATGAGGAGCTCATAATATCAAGTAAGTAGACTACAGGGTTCCACTGCTCAGTCCTGGATAATGTCTTAGTTAGGGTTTCTATTGCTGTGATAAAACACCATGACCCAAACAACTCCCGAGCAGGATTTATTTCACCTTACAGCTTCTAAGTCCATCACTGAGGGAAACCAGGGCAGGAACCCGGAGGCAGGGGCAGATGCAGAGGGAGGAGTTCACCACGGCTTGCTCAGCCTGCTTTCTTATAGAACCCAGGACCACCAGCCCAGGGATGACATCACCCACAGTGGGCTGGGCCCTCCCCCATCAATCATCAATCAAGAAAAACGCACCACAGACTTTCCCACAGGTCAATCTGATGAGAGCATTTTCTCAGTAGACTTTCCCTTTTCCAAAATGACTCTAGATTGTGTTAAGTTGTTATAGAGATAGTCAATACCAGTAATGCCGGGTCCAGGAGCCAGAGGAAAGGTGGGATGGAAAGGAAACAGCTCTGAAGTGTGTTCTGGAACTTTCAGTGGATCCCACTATTGGGGATAGGCAGAAAAACATTTACAAACCATCAGAAATATAGAAAATGCAGTAAGCTGACAAAATGCATGCTAAAGGCTTTTCATAGAAAAGAAGTTTTGATAAGATTTGGGGAAGCTTTGCCCTACTTCCTTGAAGTTTAAAGTTTCTATCCAGACTTGCTTTGGTAAATCTACAAAGTTCTCTTCTCAGGAAACATAGGCCTTGAGGTTTGGATTCTTCAAACTATATGTATCCAGAGATATATTTTATATATATCTATATCTATATCTATCTATCTATCTATCTATCTATCTATCTATCTATCTATCTATCTATCTATTTGTATATATATCCAGGGAACTAATAGCATTTTTAAGTTTCAGGGTTCATTTCTACCAGGAAAAATGCCAAGCATGGATCTAATTTGTGCAATGTCATATGTGCTGGTGTGTACCTGGAGGATGTGCTTGTGGGTGTAAGAGTCTGTCTACTGGTATGTGCAAGGTGACCTGTGCATGTGAGTGTCTATGTGTGGAACTGGCTTCCTGCCCTGAGTCAAGCCGGTGCTACTGTGACTGTGGCTTCAGAGCGGGCCACAATTCTCCAACGTATACTAACGGCGAGTGGCTTACGAGACCTTAAAACTACCTAGAGTTGCTGGACACTAGCATGTCCTTTTCTCTTATTTTGGTGTTTTCAAAAGAATAATTTAGGCACCAACACCTTAGCTAAACAGCAACTTGGAAGAGGAGATGGGGGATGTTCATGGGGCTCTATGCTAGAGTTTCTCAGAGGTCTTCTGGGAACATAAATGTCTGTTATATGCCTCTTGACAGTGTGCTCCCTGAGACCAAGACTGTGGGTGCCACTATGTCCTAGCAGAGAAAGGTGACACTCACTTTCTACCTCTTGTCATCTATCACCATCTCTCAAACATTGTTAAAAATCTCTCTGCACAGAATACCTGAATGACTTTGCCTGTGGAGATATTTCCCCTTGAGATAGGATCTCACTGTGTAGCCCAGGTGGGTCTCAAATTTCCAATCCTCTCCTCTCAGCTCCCAAGTGCCAGGATTACAGGTGTGTGTCACCAAGTCTAGCCAGTTAGGGGAATTGTACACATGAAACCCTTGTATACAACCGTGTCTTCCTGTTCTCTGTTTTAATGAGGCAGGTCTTTCAAGGAGCCAAGGCTCATTGATTCAACTATTGTACCTAGCCATCTTGTCCAGCGACCATCCCCACCCTGTCTCCACCTCCCAGGCTGCCACACTCGCTTGACTTCTATGTGGGTGGTGGGGTTCTGAACTCTGCTCCTCAGGCCTGTACAGCAAACATTTCACCCACAAAAATGCTTGACCATTTTAATATTGAGGAAACAAAAAGGAATACTTGCTGTTTAGGAATTCTAAATGTAAAGCAATTATTTTTAGAAAAGCAAAAGCAGTAAATTGTGTGGTGTAAAGAAAATTGGCCAGTAAATACTGTATAGCACATTATCTATTAAACAAACACAAAGTGGTTGCAAATTCATTCTAAATTAACTTTAAAACAAAAGGATAATCTCAATTTCCCACATCCGGGGTATTTGTTTTAGATGAAAACAAATAGATGAAAATAGATTTGTTTTAGATGAAACAAATATCACAAAACTAAAATTCTCAAATAATTCCTTAAAAGACTAATATGCAGAAAATGTATCAGTAGACACTTCTGGTTGGTAAGTTGTTAGGAGTGTCAAATGTTGATTTGAGTTCATGGTGGTGAGTCTCAGTGTCCTCCACAGTTGCATGAAATGCTTTTATCTGAAAGGTCTGACCCTGGCACTTCAGTCCTTCTCTGGTCTCCACAGGAGCATGGAGGACCCTACCTTTCCTTCCCTTCTTAGCTAGTGGTCACACCCCCTGGCCCTAGCTACCCTCAGTCTCCCATTAGGATGCTCTGGCCATGTTTTCTGTAGTCTCCTGGTTTGTACTCTTAACTCTGTGGTAGAGAGTCTTCTGTATGAAATATTACTATTTTTATTGCAAGACAAACTTCCTTCAACCATTAAGGCCCCAATGAAGTTCCTTTACCCTCTAGAGTGCCAGTGTCCTTCTTTGTGGTACAGTGCCCTATATGATGACATGTGTGTTGGACACACTGATAGATAATGACTATGCAAAAATGAACAGATCATAACCTTTGCTCATCCTGCTGGGGACCTCACAGACAACGGGGAGGGGGGGTGTAATAGTATACGTTCAAGCAATATGATGAGCATAACATGGGCATGTTCAAGGTGATGTGGGGTGGGGCTGAGCAGGCCCAGACTGCTTTGGATTCCTGTGACCTCGTTCTGTACAATCATGTGTTGCTATGTGAATATGACATCTCATGTCCATGTGTCCTGTCTTCCCCCTTTTCTTGTCTACTGTGGTTATGTGGCCATATTGTCCAGCTCAGTGCTACACACACAGGTGACAGGCAATTAATGCAAACAGAATGCATGAATGACTTCCCCCACAAGAGTTACTGATTTATTTTAAATATAATAAATGATATACTGAAAATTTCCCCAGTGACTATTTCTGATTAGAATAGTGTAGTAGCTGAAAACAGCAGTTCCCACTGACTGCAGTAGAAGAGAAGATGAACTCCTAAGACTTCTGTCAGAAATGTAAATCGGACGTGCTACTGTTCCAAGTGAGACAAGAGATGGCATATGCAATATGCAACTCCAGAAGCTTTAATCTGGGGCATGTGTGGTTCTATCTGGCTGAGCAGCACAGCTGCATGTGAAACGGGAACAAAAGGAACAGCAGATGAAGATGTCAGTTCCACTGAAGAATCTTCTAGAACTGTGGCTCTGCTCCCAGTCTATGGCAATACTGGATGCTACTCTATCTACACAAATCCATAAGATTACTGAAGAGACACCTTAGTGTGAGGGGCAAACACAGCTTAAGGGTAAGATTGGGAGCTGGAGGGTTAACATTTCGTGTCTGAGAACACAGAGAATGAAATGCATGTTTATGTGAGGAGAGATAGCGCATGTATTGCTTAGCAAATACTCAGTCTTGTTAGAAATGAGAAGGATGTACCATCCCACATGTAAGTTTTTTTTTTCCTGTATGAAAATATTAAAAACACTGGAGACTGGAAATAAGTAGACAGTATAGAGAACTGAAGATAGAGAGAACAGATGGACATCAGTCCCTGCAATGTCCATCTGCCCTTGTGTGTTTGGGAAAAATCCCAGCCAGGCTCATGGTGAGGCCATTTCTACTGTCTTTGTGGCTCCCCACATGGCCATGCACCCAGTTCTTCTCCAGTGGGGTCTAACGACATTGTTGACTTCTGGATATGACCTGATTAAAGACAGGGGCTGGGGGGTGTCTCCCTTTCTCCTTGTTCCTAGCTGACAAGTGGGCTTGGCAACTACAGACTGGAAGCGGTGCTGCCATCCCAGCCTAGACTCTTAGGAGCGAGAAGTAAACTTCAGTCTGCTTGAGGCAACACTCTTTCTGCGGGTCTCATCTAATACCACGGAAACAGAATGTAGGTTCATTTAGCCAGAGGGAACAAAGAGAAACTTTTTATGACTGTTATAGCAACAATGGGCTAAAAAAGTATTATTGGCCACAACCTCAAGATGGTTTTGCCAGTTACTAAAAGGTCCTTGTCCAATACCTGTTTCTTTGTGGTTCTTAGCAAATTAACTCCTCCATCCCCTGTTAAGAGACAATAAAGGGGCAAGGGAGCTGGCTTAGTCGCTCAAGCATTTGGTTACACATGAGGTTGAATGCAGAGGATCTGGGTTTGATTCTCAGCATGTATGGTAAGTCCCATGTAGTGCTACACTCTTGCAGTCCCAGCACTTGAGAGGCAGAGACAGACAATTCCCAGGGCATGTTGGCCAACCTAGTTTAATGAGCAAGCCCCAGACCCCACAGACAGTGTCTCCAAAACAAGGTGAACAGCCTCTGAGGAATGACACCTGACGATCTCACAAACACATGCATCCACCAACCCACATATCTAACGAGGGTGGGAGGATTTTCGTCTGGAGAATAGGAAGCTCACGGTCATCTGGCTTAAATGGAGAAGACACATACTCGCTTCCACAGCAGGCGGCTTGAGCACTGATTCCCTCAGCCCTATAATCAAGGACAGAAAGGCCTAGACCTCCTCAGACCCACTATAGCAAGGATCCTGGGGCTTGTGTGTCCCTGTTAGATTACTCTGAGTTCCTTTCTCACTCAGGAATGGGGTCAGTTGTCCAAAAGATGAACACTCGTCAAAAAGGGGCTGGGTGGGGCAATGGATATCTCCAGGGAAGGCAGAGTTTGCCTCCAGCCTGCTGGATCCCATGTCAATTCTATCACTGACTCAAGCTAAGTAAACCTGGTTGGGTTGGGCACCAGGCATGGGGGACAGGGGTTGGGGGCAGGCCTGTGTGGGCTGGGAAGGTAAGTAGACATTAGCGAGTGGAGACTTCCTGTTGCTGGTTTCCCTAACTTTCTGGAATAACTGTGCCCTGCTGGTGTCTGATTATATATCTATCAATGGTGTTTAAAACGGTGCTCAGAAAATCAGAAGCCTCCCCAATAAGTGGTTTATTTAAGTCCTGTTCGTTATAAAGGTTTGGTGCCTTGGGAGATTACTACAGAACAGTCTCTGGTTTCTTTAGACAAACTGGAAGAACACTTGGAGTCTCAAAACACCAATTTTGAGACCTTTTTAAAAAAATCTGTTAACATTTAATATGTGAAGAGGTTTCCCTTCAGCCCGTCACGGGACGTGGATTCCTGGGTCAACAGAGTCAGGGTAACAGAGATCTTATCTCTAATGCTATCTTTCTACTCCAGCTGTTATTATTGATTAAATACCTCTGCACTTCACAGGGCTCAGTGCTGCCTATACAAAGGGTCTCTCAGAAGCTTGCTTTGATTTGACTTATTTCTTTCCAAGTGGCAGCCATCTCCTGAAAACAGCCTTTGCTATCATCTCCCTGTTTACATGGAAAGCTGCTTGTGGGAATGGTCTAAAAATTGATAAATAAATAACTGCTGATCTCTTGTCTGAGAGGCATCCATCCAGAGTACTTTACATTCTTTAAAGATTCAACAAGTGATGTCTCATCTCATTTCTGTACGAGAATGACTTATACAGTGATTGGGCTTGGAAGCTTTTGTCTTAATAACTCTTCCAAGTGACTGGGCCGTGACAGTGTGAAGGCCTGCCCACATGAAGAAGCATATTTCATATTCTTAGAGGTGGGATACAAAACTCCTATCTTGTAATTTGGTGAAGAATTCTTTAGGGAAGGGGACATAGCTCAGTTTGTAGTGCACTTGCCTAGCAAATGACACTCTGTGGCACTGTATAAACAGGGCACGGCGATGTGTACCTGCCATCCCAGCACTTGGGAGAGAGAAGCAGGAGGACCAAAAGTTCAAGGTCATCATCCACTACACCGCAAGTTCAAGACTAACCTGGCCTACATAAGACTGTTTAAAAACAAACAAACAACCCCTGAAATTCTTTAGGGTTTATGACGGTCTATTGTTGGAGTAGACCATCTATGTAGGTCTACTATAAGAATAGTTAAGGCAGGATGTCTGAGGATAGGCTTGCCATTTTAACACTAATACCTGAAAAGAACTAGAAAAAAATAATTTGGTTGATATCAAATTCCTGGACTTTCTGTGAGTGCTGCACAGTAACCAATATGGCTTCCCAGAGAAGATCTTGTGTCAGGGGGCAGTTCCATCTTCTTCCTAAAGACTGTGGAGGACAGTGGGAGGGGGGAGAAGTGATATCCTGGATCAGCTCCCGTTTCCACAGAGAAAGAGGAGAAAACTGCTTTCTGTGTGGAACCTCAAGCCCACTTGACAAATGACTTCCTGGAGGGTATCGGGGGGTTGTGCCTCCCTCAGAAACAACTCCTTCCTTCATGATTCTTCAAGGCCAGTTCACGAGCAGGAGGAGGGAGACTGAATACATTCATTTTTTGTGGGTGTTTCACCCCACGGGCTTGTAGTCTTCCTTGATTTTTAAATTTTCTCTTTACAAAAGGAATCCACAAAACAGGCCTAAAAGTAATGAACCCCATTGCTTCTTAGTCCAGTCAGGATATAACTTCCACACAGATGAGCAGGCCAGAGGCTGGTGCTGTAGGCTCCAGTGTCCATGCCAGAGAGGCCTATCAGATCTTCACTCTGGCTGAGGGGCAGTAGTAACCTTGGAGAAACCAACTGGCAGGGTCCTTGGCTCCAGTGAAGGGCAAAGCAGAGAGGAAGGCCAGTAGCCACATGGCTGCCACAGTTCCTGGAGCAGATCACCGCACCCTAGGACTCAGGGCAAAGGACAAAATTATGTTCACTTCCAGGAGTCTGTGGATGGAGTGTTTCCAATGGAATGTCTGCCATGTGAGAAAGGCGCTCTCCTTGGTGCTGAGTGCTCGCCCAGACTCGGGACCACGTGATGGTGTCTGGTGTGACACCAGAAATGGGGTTGACTGCAGTTGCTAGGTGCTGACTTGGGGTTCTCATTTAGTCTGAGAAGGGAGAGTGCACTGCTTTGATGTTCCTGTAAATTGGCACACTGGGTTTGGGGCACCACAGAAGCCAGTCTCCAGCCTGTGGAAGGACAGCTAGATACACAAGACCCAGCGAAATAACGTTGTGAAGCTGGAGGTTCATGAGAGCAGGCCAACATGGGTTACTTAATGGGTCCCCAGCCATTTTGGGCTACAGGGTGAGACCTTGCCTTAAAATCAAAAATAAAAACAACAAAATAACAGCGAGAATATAATGTTCAGACATGTGTAAAGTAGCATTGGGCTCTAGTTTCCTATAATTTAGGAATTACTTCAACTATTTAAGAATGACATAAAAACCTTGAAATTCATTTATTTGCATCAGGCTGCTCAATCCTTCTGATGACATCTTTCACAGAGCTTATTTTCAGGACATAAATTAATCTCCCGGCAGACTTCATTCCCATTTTTCTTCACTATGTCATTCAATTAAACTAGTATGACAGGAAGGTGTGCTTGATGCAGATTACCAGCTTGAAGGAATGCTGAGTTGGGCCACCTGCATGCCTTCCTCATGCTGAGGACAGTGGCCAGGCTTGTGGATGTGGTCTTCATACCTCAGTCTCTGCCAGTAAAAAGTAATTCCCCTCTCCTCTCCCCTGCCCCCATAAAACCCAAAGGAAACACTCAGGATCATGGTGGGTCTACCTAATGCAATTACTTGTCAGGCTGCCCTTGCCTATCTGTGATTTGCCTTCTCTTTTTAAAACTTATGATTGGCATAACAATTGTATATAGTGTGCTGTTGCTGTGTGATAACTCCATGTGTGTCTTGTGTAATGATCAAGTCAGAGCAGGGAGCCTTCGCATCGCCTGAAACTGATCATTTCCTTGTGTTTGGAGCCTATGAACACCTTCCTCTCTTTTAGTTTGCTACAAAACAGATAACCAGTTATGAACTGTAGTCACTCTAGTGTGCTGTAGAACATTGCTTATATCATCATTATCATCAGTGTGTGTATACAGAGTGTATGTGTTTGAGTGTGTGTGTGTGGGAGGGTTGTGTGGTGCACTTGCACCATGGCATTCGAGAAGTCCTAGAACAACTTTCAGGAGGAGTTGGCTTTCTGCTGTGGGGTAACGCTTTGGTACACTGTAAAGATTTGTCACTCGAATTGGTTTAATAAAATGTTGATTGGCCAGTAGCCAGGCAGAAAGTATAGGTAGGGCAAACAGACTAGGAGAACGCTGGGAAGAGGAAGGGCAGAGTCAGGAGTCGGCAGCCAGATGCAGAGGAAGCAAGATGAGAATACTAGATTGAGAAAAGGTACCAAGCCACGTGGCTAAACACAGATAAGAATTATGGGTTAATTTAAGTGTAAGAGCTAGTCAGTAATAAGCCTGAGCTAATGGCTGAGCAGTTATAATTAATATAAACTTCTGTGGGGTAATTTGGGAAGTGGCTGCTGGGTATTTGGGAATTGTTGGCGGAACAGAAACTTCTGCCTACAGCTTTCTCTTCTTCTGCTCTGGGTTCTGAGGTTAGCACTCAGGTCATCAGGCAGGCAAAGTGCTCCTACCCACTGAGGTATCTCTCAGGCCCCATTGCCTGTATTTTTAACACATAACATTACTAAGTTCTCTTAGTATATATTTCAGATGTTTAATTAAGAAAAATCATAGCTCATACTCTTAGACAGTAGTCTTTTATGTCACAAAGGAGTGAAATGTTGTAATTACATGCTTGGAAACCTGTGCCAGAGAAGGCTTTAAGCTGCAAATAAAAACCTCCTCTCTCATCCTGTCCCTCCATACCCAAACAACCACTCTCAGTGGTAATAACAATCCAGACAATATTTTATAATTCTATGAGCACTGACTTTTTTTTTTTTTTACTTTTGTCACTCAATTCGATGTCAACACCACAGAGAGGACTTGATAAGTCCCCAAGGCAATAATGTAAACTAGCTCAGCCCATTTGGGGTCCCTCACTGCATACAGGAGCATGAGATTTAACACGTTAAATCAGGTTTATTATTTGTGAGAAGATGTTTTCAGTGGATTGATATTATACTTGGGACTTGAAATGATTCTGACTTTCTAACCACTGAGAAGTGACTCAAATCAGTGAATCTGCCCAAGTTTGGATCCAGAGAGAGTAAGGACTATTCCTCAGCTGGAAAAAAAAAGGTTAAAGGGTGACAAAGAAAACCCACATGGCACAATGTATGCACCTATCGTGGGACACTACTTGGTTATATGAAGAGTCTCTGTCTCTCTCTGTCTCTGTCTCTGTCTCTCTCTCTGTCTCTCTGTCTCTGTCTCTCTGTCTCTGTCTCTGTCTCTCTCTCTGTCTCTCTCTCTCTCTCTCTCTCTCTCACACACACACACACACACACACACACACACAGGAGATCCTCAAAAATACTGATGCTAAGAGAAGTCACAGGATCAGTACGTGACTCCACTTACATGAAATTCCCAGAGCACAATAATTCATAGAGACAGAAAAGAGGCCAGAAGTGGCCAGGGGCTGGAGGGGTGAGGAGCCTGGTTAGATGAGCTTCCATTGGGGATGAGGAGACATTGGAGTAGAGAGCTGCCGTGTGTGGGCAACACTGCAAATGTTTTCAGTGCTATTGGCTTGAGCATTTACGTGATTAGATAGAAATTTTTGTCATATATATATTTACCACAATAAAAATAAAGAAGGAGAGAGCAAAGGATCCTGCTTTGATGATCACACCCTGTAATTCTGGTATGTAAGATACCAAGTGAGAAACAGAGTGACATGGATGAGCCAGGATGAGCATCAGGACCAGGAGGTCATTTTCCAGAGCCACGTGAGGGGAAAACAAATAAGCTGATGCAGGGGAAGGAAGGATGGAGGATGTGGCCAGGTGAACAGGTAGGAGGGCCCAGCTCCCTCGGGGTTTGGTGTCCAGGAGGGAGCCTAATGGAAAACAGAGCAGGAGAAAAGTCAGGGAGAACGCAGTGGGCTCCTGCCAACAGAGATGTTAGGATAAGGGACTAAAAATATAATTCAGTGAGATGGAGTGAAGCTGCCTGTGTCCCCAAGAACCCCTGGGCTGGAAAGGTGAGAGAGTCTAGCACTTAGAATGCTGGGATAGGGGAAAACTCAGACCCACATTTTGCAAGAAGGCTTGGGAACATTTCCGGCTGGCTGGACTCAAGTTACAACAGTGTGACCTTTCTTCTTGCTGTGTGGAAGTGATTTGTTCAAATATGAAAATAAAATCTAATATCTAAATAGTACAGTTCCTTTGTGATGGTCACACTATCTGACACAGTGTTTTATGAGATATACATCCACCTTAAGAAAATATTCTGTTCCCCACAACTTGTCTTATCCTATGAAAAGTTAGACTATACCATTTATTTAATAGACTTTTTGACAATGAGTTACTTACCACACATAATCATAAAAACACATCTTATCTTCCCTAATTGATCTTAAACCCATAAAATATGTCAACAGAAGCTTTAGAATTAAAAGAGGTTTTACTATAAAAATACACTCTTAGAAAAGCAATTGAGCCCTGAGTCAGGACCAGCAACTAGTTTTCAAAACGAGTGTAACTCTGTCACCATTAAAACAGGTTCTCTCTGCAGCAGACAGATATGATTACAGAAAAATTACAACCAGCCCAAGTGCAGAGGGTAAGTGACCATGGAGCTCCAAATGGGGCATCTATAACATTATCCCCACACCCAAGGTTCAAGGAACATGATGGATGGAGAGATGGAAAATGTAAGGGATAGAGGACAAGGGTGGTGGTTTCAAGTGTCTTCTGGGTATGACCAGGACGGTGCACCTATGAACTCTCTTTTTCTTTCTTTCTTCCCCCTCTCTTTCTTTCTTTCTTTTTTTTTTTCCAAGACAGGGTTTCTCTGAGTGGCTTTGGTGCCTGTCCTGGATCTCGCTCTGTAGACCAGGCTGGCTTTGAACTCACAGAGATTGCCTGCCTCTGCCTCCCAAGTACTGGGATTAAAGGCATGCGCCACTGCTGCCCGGCACACCCATGAACTCTTAACAGCTATAGCTGCCTGCACAATAGCCCAGCACGGATGCAGGGAAAGGCTCACAAGTCGCCATCTCTAGTTGAGGAGTTACAGGTTATCAGTGACTTCCAAGGGAGGGTCAGCTTTCTTCAATGACAAGTTCCTTGATAGATTGAGCATGCCCAAATGGTCAACCCTACACCCATATAATCAACATTAATTAGATTCAATAGGCATACATAGATACATACACACACATGCATGCAATAATAAAATCATATTTTTTAAACATAATTTAAACATGAATTAGAGATGGGATGTGAGACATGCATGGGGAAAGTTGGAGGTGGGAGGAAGTGGCAGATATAATTAAAATGCATTGTGCGTGTATGAGATTCTGAAGAAACAGTACCAAAAATACAAGTGAGACAAACATAGCATATGATTTGAAAATCATTTATCAGTTCTCCACTATGAGGAAAACACGCCGGCCCACTGGCTTTGAAGCTGAGATCTCACAAGCTCATTAGAGTTAGTGGTATGCCACTTAGCACTCTGCATTAAAAACATGAAGGGGATGATTTGAATCTCAAGTTGTTTCATGAAACACCTGTCTTGGAAAACGCAGTACAGGGAAGGCGGGTCCTGGGCTACGGAGCTGGGAGCATGCACCTGCAGCATTCCACTGGTACAAAAACTGCATGCTTGTGTATCACAAACTTCTAATCCCACAGAAAGTGACCTTCTTTGCTCCAGTTTGACTCAAGCCTGATAGTTGCGTGAGCACACCTTTATCTATGTGCTATGGTTATGTGATCATATGTCCGTCTATGCACTATCGCCCCATTTCCAGTCAAGAAAGAAAAACAAAACGGAGTAGCCTTGGTTCTGGGACACGCAGGGTAGAAAGGGACACCACAGTTGGAACAGGTGTCAGAAGGTGGACCGGGCTGGCCTTGAACTTCTGCTCCCAAAGTCTCCATCTCCCAAGCCCTGGGATTGCAGACAGGTGCCACCACCTCCACCTTTAGGTGGCACCGGTACATCAGCTTCATGCATGCTAGGCAAGCACTCTGCCCACAGGGCTACAACCCCAGCTAAGATGAACTTTTGAAAAGTCATAGTTACCAGAGACATCAGTGGCAATGTGGGCTGGCGAACTGTGCAGTGCGTCCCCTCCACCAAACACGCCCAGAGCCTGAGGCTACACCCGGTCTGGAACTTTCCAGACAGTTTGGCTCTGATATAAACTACTCAGAGCTCCTGACAAATGAAGCGGTGACGTGTTCCTCTCCTTGTTTAAATATTAAACACAGAGACCCCTTTGCTGAACCCGTGTTTTCCGTGTTGCAATCCTAGCAGGCGCCAAAGAAAAGTAAAATTGGTTGCCGACGGCTGAATTTACTGTTAGTTGGCACTTGTACTCCATCCCTGTTTGTCATGGCATCACATCAGCCCCAACAACCCACGTTGCATGATCCATCCTAGGTTTGCAAAATGCACCAAGTCCCTATCTCCCTAGGCCGTTCAAATTGGCCTGGAACCCTGATAAAATTGCCTCTGTCTCCTGAGTGCTGGGATTCCAGGCACACACCACCACACCTGGCCTGTTCTACCTTCTTGTACTCCAGCTTTCTCTTGTTAAGCACAACTGCAGAGGTCAAAGTGTTTGGAGTCAAGACAGGGGAAACCTAAGGATTGCCAATGCTACCTCCTGGGAGAGTTATCCTCCCCTTTATCCAGGCCAGCACCGTCCAGTAGAATTTTCTTCAGTGACCAAAATAGGCTGCACCTATATTGTTCAATACAGTTGCCATCTGTACCATGTGACCACTGAGCACTCAGAATGGGGCTCCTGTCAGGAGGTGAACTGCTGATTGTACTTCGGTTTGATGTATAGAGCAGCCTATGTGCATGTTGAACAGCATAGCCCTGGAAAGAGGTCATAGCACTTCTTCATAGGCCGAGCAAGGCAAACATGGCTGGCTCTGCAGGCCTGACCCTTCTCCTGTTCCCTCTGCCTTGCTCAATGGTTGCATTCCTAAAGCTAGCCACCAATGTCTATTTCCTTATTTGGCTACTTCCTCCTCTTGAGGCTGACCACCAAGGTCCAGCTATCAAAGTATTGAAGTCCAGCAATCAAAATGGTGACCCTTATTAACATGCTCAATCAAAATTAACTAACTCATCCTAGCTTGAGGTTTCCCTTTTTCCCTTTATAAACTGCCATTTGCCTCTGGGTCACTTCTGTCTCCTCTCTATGCAGAGGCAGTCCTCTGTCCCTCTGGGGCAAATATCCCTTCTTCCCCTCTCCCTTGTTCCTTGTCCTCCATCTCCTGTTTTTGTCTCCTATTCCCCGCCCCTTGTCCCTCTGGGGCAATTAAATCTCCTTTGTGCTGAGAACTCGGTCTTGGGGTGTCTTGTGCCTATTTCGGTCCTTTCAAGCACCATCAAAATAAGCCCACAAATTCAGCAGTCTCTTAGTGGAGTCTATTCTGGACTGCTGTGAGCTCTCTGGAGCTCATAGAGCTAGACCAAGGGTCTTCAGTCAATTTGTGACCACACTGAGTTGCTAACACGTTAATCGGAGACCTGGGTCTTAACATTTTGAAAGGATAAAATGATTTTATACTTGTGTTAGCTCTTGGTTGCTTTGATAAAATGCACGATAAAGGGAAGTCTAATCAAAGAAAGGGTTTTAATTTCCCTGTGTTGTGGCTTTTCATCCATAGCTGCATGACCACATCCATTCTGGACACTGAGTAGAGAGAAGCAGCTTACCTCAGGGCAGGGGGTGGGGGGGGCAGGGAAAGAGAGGGGAGAGGGTTGGCCTAGGAATAAACTAATCCCCTTCAAAAGGGTGCCTCAAGGGACTGTCTTCCTGCAACCAGTCTCCACTTCTCAGGCCCCATTCAGGTAAGAACTCATCTACTGATGTGGTCTGTGCCCTTCCACGCAGTCACTCTCAGCAGAAACCCTAGCTGGGCCCCGAGCCTTCAGCACAGGAGCTTTACAGGAGAGAATTCATACTCACACAGAATAGTTCTTCCCTTTATTTAAACAAAAATTGACTAGAGACAAGTAGACTGGCCAGATCCGTGCTGGATTATAAATATACTCTTCAAATCACAGAGCACTGTCTTTCGAGGAATGTTTGTCAATTGACAAACACTTTGCAGAGGAATGGTATTCAGGAACCGGCTTGTGCATTTGTGAACAGTTTCTTTAATTAAAACAAACACTCTCCCAAAGTTTTCTTTCTATCTTTGCACTCCAAGCTGTCTTGCAGGCACAAAGTCTAGCAAGACTTACTTCCAATCTGCAAGTGAGCCAGTCTTAGAGTTGAAATTAGATTTTTGGACACATGTCAAATAAACAAGGAATGCATGTTTTTTGACATTTCCTAGCATTGATTTTGCTTCAAAAGTCCTTTTTGATGAGAAATGTTTTATAGATTAGAAATTAACATGTCAACACGGAATGGTTCTACTTGTGGCGACCATGGCAAGGGAGGTGCAGCAGAGGCGGGACTTCCATGTCCATGGCCTATGTTCAGTCATCCTGAGGGATGCTCATCTTGTCTGATGTCTCCTTGAATACATCATCGTGTTAGCCACATACATTTGGAGTTCAGGTTTTAATCCCAGTTCTTTAAGAAAGAACAAATCCAATATAGTTGACAAAATATTTCACTATAACTTATGTATTTTCATAAAATTAAACTAAGATTTTCTTAAAGAGCACCAGAGGAAACCAGGCATGGTCCTAGTGAGGATTTCTTTGGTTCCATACTGAGTTGAAGGCCGGCCGACCTGGGCTATATGAGAGCCTGTCTCCCAATCCAAGCTGCACCAGAATGAAAAGAGACAGAAGGAGGGGCGAAGAGAACAGCTCCCCTTGTCCTTACATTAGTAAACACCGGCATCTGCCTGCTTTCATTTTTAATGTAACATACTGATAAAGAACGCTCTATCTCATCGGCTAATTTCACCTTGAATTCAATCAGAATTTCAATCTTTGCAGCATCACTCACTCCTTTCCTATAGAAAGACTGAAAACAAAGGTCACACTCTCATCTCACTGAAATCCCCTTTAACACATTTAGTACTACTGGTATTGAGTAGTTCGGAGTCACCATCTTCAGCATAGATACAACATAGGCCTACTCTCTGTTTTTAGGAAGCTAAGTTTGATGAGGCCTTTACAACTTGAGCTTACACATTGTTCAGACCCGTTCTGCAGGACGCAGTGCATGAAGGCGTCCTTGGTTAGGAGTATTCAGGAGGACCCGTGTAGATGAGGGTCCAAGGCACACACTCTACTGCTCCCCTGTAACCCAGATCTCTGCCACATAGGCGAATTTGTCAAAGGAAGGGGATTGTTGAGTGTCTAAAGAAACTCCCTCTCCTTTCCTTAGCAGAACATGGTTTTAAAAGTCTCTTGTTTTTGTTGGATTTCTTTTCAGTTGTTATTAAGTCTTGGCCCTGGATTTCTAATTTAAAACGGAAAATTGTTCTTTCAAATCCAAGTATTATTAAGAAAAAATTATCTCCCAGATATAGTCCAGTCTGCGATAACACCAAACAAGACAAACATTTGACTTATTGGGAACTCAGGAGGTTTCACTCTCATGGCTTCCTTCATGCAGGTCAGTGAGACAGTGTATTTCATATTTTGTCACTATTTCCAGTATTAAACATGTCAACATTTTGCATGGGAATCATAAACGTTAGTGAGGTAGTTTGATACATTGTAAGAAGGCCACAGGAAAGAATAATGCATGGCAGGAATTCTGCAGAAAATCAATTAATGTTTTGACGAGCCATGGTCAAAATACAATCAAAGGCTTAGATGGGAATAAGATCATGTTATTTGATTACCAAATATATACTTTGTTGAGTTTTGGAAATGTAAAATGATTCTGTGCTTGGTAAAAACTAAAATCTCAGTGCTCCCGAGAGTAAGAGATGTCATATGTCAGCACGCACAAGCTCTGCTTGGCTGGGAAGGCAGCCTTTGATAGGTGATTTCTATAGTACTTCCACATTCCTCATCGACTTTCTGTGGATTTCTACACATGGCATTATATCCTAGAGGCGTATTAAAATACCATGTTATAAAAGTACATGAAGACACTTAAACACTTTCTGAAGATATCTTTGTGCAGCTAGGTAAGCAATTCTAATACTGAGGTAGATGATTGGAAAACAATTGCAGCTTATTGCTATTCTGCATTATGAGCCACTCATTCATTTACTCCATGAATATAGACCCTCAAACACATGATTTTACTGTGGAGAAGAATGTAATATCAGGACAGAAATATGGAGCCAAATAAGCACTGTACTGTTTCAACTTGAATCCCAGGAAGTGGCACCTTCTCTCAAATCATTCTTTACCTTAGTAATGGATCTGCTGTGAACCATCACAGAGCTGCCAGGCTATTGCCAGATGGACCTGGACCATCACATGTTGTGTTATATTTTATCCCACTGTAAAACCTGAGACTGTGTTAATAAAATCAACCATGGATCAGGGGGCGGAGCCAGCAACTAGTTGACAGGAATTAGCCCAGAGAGTATGGAGAAGCCAGGAAGACAGATAGAGATGCACAGGAAGGAGTAGAGAAAGACTTGGAGTTTCATGGTCTTTTTGGTTTTGGATGGCTGAAGGGACATTCTCTCGCTGGGTCTCTACCTAATAAGGAAGCTCAGCTGGTTGCTTCTCGGCCTCTCTGAGCTAGCAGGTTTCACCCCAACATCTGACTCCCAAGGAATCTTCATTGGTAAATCGAATGATAGAGACTTAGTTAAAAACTGAATTTGGCAGCAGCAACAGAGCTGGTGGCTGTGGAACTGGAGATCCCCCCAGGCCACGGCCTGAGTGGTGGGGCCCTGATTGTGGGCCACAGGGATGCACACGGTAGTTAATATATCAGTAGATTCAGGTGTAGCTGCTAAGCCAATGAAAAACAACAATCACTGGCACAGAAAACCTTGTTATACTGTGTTAGGTAATGCCCATTGCTACTTGGCATCTGGTGAACTCAGTGACAGAAGGCAGAAAGGGTTAGGGAATCATGTTTTCCAGTGGACATGGATGAGTGTTTGAACAACACAGTCCTACATACTAATCTTGCCATCTGTGTTGGAGAAACCCAAGTCAATCAGAACACCCTAGTCTAGTTTCTTCAGATGGAAACTGTACACAGTAATTGTCATGGGCACACACAGGTCCAGGCACACCTTGGCGGTCAAATGACTAACTGATTAACATCATTGCTAGCCTGGAGCTCAATGCACAGGTGGGGTGGCTGTGAAAATGGGGCTGTGGCATATTGTGATGCATCTCTACTTAATTTGCAAGTTCCACAGCTCCAACCAGTGTAAACAAATGACATCATTCCCAAGAGTTAATCAGGAAAAGAAACTTTTTCAAGAGTAAAATAATGGGTCTAGGATGCAGATCTCTCCTGTAGATAGGACTTGATTCAGGGTAGATTCTAGACTATGTGAAAGACTGGACCAGATGAGTGTTCTGTAAGCAATTTTCCTTGAATACCAAGTCTTTTAGGTAAGTGTTCAATGGACATTGACGAAGCCTTTGATGATTATCTTCATTACTGTTATATTGCTGCAAAGAGACACCTTGACCAAGACAACTTACAAAAGAGAGCATTTAAAATTGAGGGCTTCCTTAGCTTCAGAGAACCCATTTCAACTGGGTTAATGTCCTTTTGGGAAAGTTGGGGATCTGAAGCAAAGAGGGAAGATGAAGTCAATCTGTGTCTGCCAAGAAACTAAAAGCATGGGAACCAATGGAAGCTGGAGAGAATGGACAGACTACAGCAGTTGCGGGGGGGTGGGGGGGGTGGAGTGGTGGGGTGGGGGGGAGGACAGAGGGGAGGGAGAAGCAGCCTTTGTAAGCTCATTTTTCCTTTGTTCTCTTTTCAACTTCAAATTGCAAGTGAAAGTAGTTTAAAATACACTCATGAGTTCTTTGATAGTTTCTTTCACTATAGGGCCAAGTTCCCCACCTTTTGAGGGTAGGATGGATCTCCTGGGTAGACTCAAGTGGAAGTGATGGTCAGGGACTTAGAGGAGTAGATCCCAAATAGGTGCTCTTTGCTTATGTGGGTCACACGCTCAGAGAAAAGTTAGCTGCTATCTTGAAGACAAACCACCGAGAACAGGGCCCTGTGGTGAGGGGCCATACTTTCCAGCAACAGCCAAGGAGGAACTGAGGTCTTTTGCCTCCAGATGTGAATGGAGTAGTCGTCCTACTGACAGATCTTCCTGCTTTAGTCAAGCTCTCGGACAGATGTTCCCATCTGGACTGCAACCTCATGGGACACCCTGAAGCAGATCCACCCAGCCAAATCTTTCACTGGTGACTCCTGGCCCTTAGGAGCTCTGGGACATAATAAATGTCGGAAGAAATGATGAAGTTTGGGGTCGTTTGTTATGTAACATTAGCTAATGAATACAACTCAACAATTCTACTCCAATAACAAAACAGAACAGGTAAAATTAAAACAAAACTCATATTACCCAGAATTCCTAAGGCCATAGGGACACCTGAATATGGCCACTTTCTTTGAGGTAAAGTTTGTCCCCAAACTCAGGAAATCCAAAGATGTTGGAGCCATTTAAATGATCTCTAAAGCAATTTCCTGGGCCAGTGAGATAGTTCAGTGTGTAAAGGCACTTCCCACCAAGTCCAAGACTCCGAGTATACAACCCCTCTCCCCTCAACGCACAAATTGAAGGAGAAAATTGACTCCCACAATTTGTCCTCAGATTTCCACACATGCATCCACCCAATAATTACATAAATTTAGTAACATTTTTAGAAAGTAATTCTTCACTGTTTGGAGTTTAAATACATAGGTTACTCATGACATCATACTGTATAAAAGAAAACAAAAACCCAACCCAAATATAACATGAATGCTTCCAAAATAGAAAAAGACTAAAAACCTTCGAAGTTCTCAAAGGAAAGTAAGAGACAATGTAAAAACCAAATCAAAGAAAAAATTGTCCACCTCGTGAAAAATATTAAAACTCAGCTTTATAGACAGAAACAACGTTAGGACAACAGCAGACAGACAGACGGACGAAGTCAGCCATCCGTCTGGAAGGGCTGTAACTCACTCGAACAGAAAATACTTGACAGGATTCTGACCCCCAAATGCGGCAGCCAGCTCAGGCCGTTGGCAAGCGTGTAGACAATACAGTGATGGAGACTACGGCTGGGGACTGTGGTTTGAGTTACACGCTTTGATTTGCACGAGGACAGCTTATTGTCATTCTCATGCAACTGTGATTATTAACCCAGGGCTGCCTTTGTTTGCTTGTTCTCCCTTCAGGCACCATGGCATCTTACTCCTCTTCCAACTTCTACTTTCCCTGTTGCACAGACCTAGCTTTTCTTTTTTTTTTTTTTTTGGTTTTTTGAGACAGGGTTTCTCTGTTGTAGCTTTGGTGCCTGTCCTGGATCTCGCTCTGTAGCCCAGGCTAGCCTTGAACTCACAGAGATCCTCCTGGCTCTGCCTCCCAAGTGCTGGGATTAAAGGCATGTACCACCGCCCAGCCAACCCCAGCTTTGTGAGCCACAACAGAGAACACGCAGCGAGCTTCACTGAGCGCAACAGATGCTGACACATGGACAAATGACTTAACCAAAAGTTAGGCCAGGGTAACCACAGCCTCTTCCAGAAACCTCGTCATGAATCTGCAATCCTAAAAGAAATGTTTCCCATCAAAATTCACTAGCGTCTAATAAGAGAGCCCATGTTCTTTCTTACCCAGTCTGAGATTTAATACCAGCATTAGCGTGTTTGCCGCTTGAACCTGTAATTTAGTGAGCATTTGGAGACCGGAATAGCTTCCCTTCCCCTTGACGGACACAGGCAAGGGTGGGCCCTGCTCAGCTCTGCTTTGACCTCTCAGAACGTTCTTTCCTCATTCTGCTTCCCTACAGGCATCATCAGCGTGGCATATTTCATTTCAAAATGCTTTTACCCCACACTCGAATTTTGGGTTTTTCTGTACTAATCTTCATCTTATTTCTGGAAACGCCAAAGCAAACGGGGTCTCTCAACAGTCTGGATGGGAAACTCACTTCCTCCTTTGCTTTTGCTTTATGTAACTGAGGAGACTTTCTCTCTACCCTGCATCAGCTGGACATCGCAAGGAAAGTGTAAAGGTCTGGCATGGGGGTTCAGCACATCTTAGAGTCCTACACGGGAATGAAATTTTTTTTTCTGTACATCAGTTCAGATATGTCTGAGCCCAAAAGGAAAATTCGAACAGTCTTAGCACATCCACAAAAGCAAAGGAGCACACTACCAGGCAGCCCTGGGTGTGGTCAGTACTCACCCCACAGCCCAGGCCGTTGCCTCCTTCACAGGTGACTTTCCTCTGGCCCTGCTCAGGCAGCAGCCCAGCTCCACAGCCAGGACGGGGGCACAGCACGCCCCCCATCTGCAGCACACACTCCTCGGCGCCATACTGCTGGTACCTGTTGTACTGGAAGAAGTGGAGGGTGAGTGAGCTTCGCACAGTGACCCAGAGCTGTCTGAACCGAGTTATTTCTGCCCAAGCCAATTTCTGCTCCCAGTCAATGAACTCTGACATTGTGTTCTCAACTGGACTCAGGAAAGGACGCGCATTTGGTGGTGGGAGTGTACGGTGGGGTGAGGGGTGTGAGGATGAGGGCATGGGGCAAAGGTGTGATCCAGCACAGAGAAACTTTTCCAAAGTCAAAACCAAGATGAATTAGTTTGCAGCCAGGCATGGTGCCAAATGCCTGTGATCTCAGCACTTGGGAGGTAGACGAGGGAGGATTGGGACCTTGGAGGCTAGCCTAAGATACAAGAAACTTTTCCTGAAAACCCAGGAAAAAAGTAAAGTATTTATTTTAATTTTTTTCTTTAGAAAACAGATTTTCCTCACAAATCTAGTGTTCTGTGACATTGTGCCCATAGATTGTACTTCATATAACTGTAAGGTAATATGTCTATATATTAAATGGTGGACAGTATCCATTTTTTAAGGCAATACATATGCTTCTATTTGAGATTTAATGAGGTTTTATAATCATTTAGGAAATACACCTCACAGTTGCTGACCACCTACAACTTGGCAGTGGTTTGAAGAAGAGGAGTACCATAGAGCATTCTCCTGTCAGTCTGTCTGGTTTCGTTCCCACCAGCTTCATTAAAACACATAAAGCTGAGCTACCACAGCACACACACCATTTGCTCCAGCCCCAACAACACTATGGTTTCTAGGACTTCAACTCCAACCCCATCCTCGCACTCAGCAACCCCAAGACCTGCAGGAGAGAACTCAGGCCAGCCCCGAGGTGTAGCCAGAGCTTCCTGAACAGGAGTGAAAGGTGATACAGACTTCCCCTGGACCAGGAGGAAGGTACAAACAGGTATGAGAGGGAAGATGGGGGGAAGGGACCTGGGGGAGGGAGAGAGCAGCCCTGGGGATAGGGCTTGATCAGAAAAGTGTGGGTCTCTGTGTGTGTGCACACGTGTACATGCGTGTGTGCATAAGGAGCCACTCTTATGTGGGAGTAAGACTTCTGAAGATGTCCTTTCTCTTTTTCCACAGCCAGGCAAGGGCCTAGGTCTACAGCACCAGGCCCTTCCTCTGGTTTGGGACAGTCTCCTGGCCTACCTACCTACCGTGGTTGGAGAGAGACTCTCAAGGGAGGGGTGGAGGATCCTGAAAGCTCTGCCATTCTTCCCTTCTCCCTGTCATCCTGCAGCCTTGGGGGGCGCTTTAATCTGGCAGTCTGGAGATAGGTGAAATGTCCCCTCCCTACATGGGATCCTGGTCTTGGGGATGTAATTCCAGAAGACCCAGGTGACACCCACTTCGCTTCTGTCAGGAACCCTCTTTGCAGCAGCAGAATGGGTGAGTAGGTTCACTGGGGTTCCCTCCTTCACCTCTGCTACCACTGTGTGTCCAGGGTTCCTTCCTGGTCTAGGTTTGGGTGGAGACGATTGGTATCCCTCTTCTCTTAGGTCATTCACTTAGCACCCTTTTTGGGTACCAGATTCTGAGGCCCCTTCTGTCAGAGTTCTAGGCTGTTCCCCACGGAGACTGTAGTTCTCCGTTGCTGAGAAAAAACACAGACCAAAAGCAACTTGTGGAGGAAAGGGTTTGTCTGGCTTACGGGTCACAGCCCATCCTCTAGTGAAGCCAGACGCAAGCCGGAGCCTGGAGGCAGGCACTGAAGCCGAGACCCATGGTGCTCACTGGCTTGCTTCCTCTGGCTTGTCCAACAACTTTTCATATATAGTCCTGGCCCACCCGCCTAGGGATGGCACCCCTCACAGTGGGCTGGGTGCTTTTACGTCGATTAGTAATTAAAAAAAAAACAAAACGCACCACAGACATGCCCACAGGCCAGTGGGATGGAGGCAGTTCCTCAATTGAGGACCCCTCTTCCTAGGTGACTCCAGCTTGTGTCAGGTTGACAAAACTAATCAGGGCTTGGTGCTGGTTAGATGTACCGGATGTTACTCTCCTGACTTCTTGTCTGAGCTCAGATCCCGGGAGTGCTGTCCCTAGCCGATGGAGGAGATCTGCAATTCCATGGGAACACGGTACTTCTAAGTTACTGTTCTGACATTATTGGGTCACTTCAGCACCTAGACTCAGATCACTGAAATGGATTTGCTAAGTTATTAACCGATTTATGCAACCTTTGCCGAGAGTCTACCCTACATCCATCAGACACTCCCGAGAGTCCAATTTGAGGATGGAACACTGAACAAAGCCAGCAGCTCTGTCCTTATCTGCGAGATGATCACCAGACACTGAAAGATGAACATGTACAGCATTTTGAGGGGCGATGAGTGAGGGGAACAGGAAAGAAAAGGACAGGCTCCGGGGAAGACCATCATCACAATTATAGGCAGTGGCTGGGAAAGGCCGTATAGACAAAGCACACTTAAGCAGATATCTGAAGGAGACATGGAAGTAAGCCTGTGGTTCCTTGGGAAAGGAGTTCTGAAGACAAAACAGTGGATGGTACAAAGGTCCTGAGGCCACATATACTTGGCTGGTTTGAGGAATGCTTGTGAGAACAGTGGGCCTGAGGCCGAGTGAGTCAGGGGATATGACAGACGGTGAAGGCAGAAGGGTCACAGGATCCAGGATGTTTGGGTCCCTGGTGGCTGTTGTCAGAACTCTGGCTGTTTCTCTAAAAGATACCAGAATCCTCAGAGAGCTCTGAACAGAGGAGTGGTATGACTTGACTGATGTCTTAAAGGCATCTGTCTGACTGATACCCTCAAAATAGACTCTAAAGGGCACAAGGGATGCAGGAAGCAGAGATGCGTTGCCTGAGCTCTTTTTGGCAGTCAGTGTGAGTGATGATGTTGGCCTGAACCAGGGAGGTGGCATGGAGGTGGGATCAGCGGCTAAATCTGGATATACTGAAAGGTAGAAACTGTAGAATTTTTAGGCAGATTGCTTGGCTGGTATGAGACACAAAGAGGAGTCAAGTCTGAGTGTGATAGATTTCTCTTAGAAGATGGGGAAGGAGGTAATATATTAGAATGAGGCATAGGTAGGTGTGTGTGTGTGTGTGTGTGTGTGTGTGTGTACAAAAAGGATGTCATTACTTCTATCACACTTATGTTCAATTCCATCACCTTATACACAAGTAAGTGGGAATGTTGTGTAGCTCGGTGAGGTGAATGGCTTAGTTAATTTAGAAGGTATAGGTTGTGGCTCTAAATTTAAAGTGATCAGGTCTCTCCTCTGTTCTCTTACTTGTCTCATTCCATGGAAACAAGACAGAAGACCTGGAAAAGTCTCTTCATGCACATGCTAATGATTTCTACACACAGTGGTGTGACCAGAAAAGGTGTCTTCTCAATGATACAGTCTAAGAGGACATATAATAAGCAGGTTTTCATTGGAGAGGGCTCTCTGGAAACTATCCTAAGCTATGTAGTTATTAGTGTAGGAAATGAAGGTATTTCATTCAGTGGTTATGTGGTTTATGTAACTGAAAGACTGTATCTTCTCTCTCTACCCATATATATGATAAGAACTTTACAACTGATCCATCTCAGCCCACTGCGTTCATGAGATAGACCCTCCCACTGTGGCCTATGCTGGCCTTGAACTTGAGGTAGTTCTCTTGCCTTGGCTTCCCAAGAGCAGGGTTACAGGTACTAGTTAACCCCAGCTTTGTGGCCCCTTGTTTCTAACTAGATATTCTCTTTCCTCCCCCCTTTCTTTTCTAGGTGGATGTCTCCTTAGTGAGGAGTTTTGTCTGAAGAAGAAACTTTGGCTGATTAGAGTTTATGAGACTGGGCGAGTGACCTTACTACAGATCCTCTCCGTCCATTCGGTGTTTTGTTTGGTTTTGTTCTTGTAGAGCTCTGTACTGAGAACTTGGGATGATGTCTTAGCAACAGTTTGTATATACCATAAGTACAGAATGAGTTAGTGGACTTTACTAAGCTTCAAGAATTCAAGAATTCTAATAAAATAATAGCAATGGGAACTAATAACAGTGATTTAGGATGGTTTTTATCTATAATAAGTTTTAGAATAATTGTTCTTAATTAGAAGTGCTAATTAGTGGTAGAGTTGGGTTTCATTCTTAACACCACCACCACCACCCACACACATGCACATCACACAGGCTTCAAAACTGGTGATTTTCTCTTCATTTAAAAACTGCTTACTCGGCTCTCTCTTTACTACCGTTTCACTACTATGACCATGGGACCATGGCTTTTTCCTGGGACGTGTTGACCTATGTGCTGATAGCACATCAGAGGGTTAACTGACTCCCTTCACAGTTGTCTCAAATGCCAGTGGTGTACACAAAGCTAGGCTCCTCTTTCTACTCATCAGTTAGAAAGTGTGACTGTTATTTCACTTCCAATAAACTCAGGAGCACTGGATAAACAATTGCTTTTCTAAGGGAAGGCAAATGCTTCAACATATGCCTGTGGTTTCTAGTGATTAAAAATTACACATAGGATTTGAATGCGCCTATTGAAGGCATGTTTGTCTCTCTGTGTGTGCATTGTTGCATGCATACAGAAGCCAGAGGACACTGGGTGACTTGTTCTATTATACTCTATTTTATTTGCTTGAAACAGGGTCTCTTACTGAGCCTGGAGCTTACCAGGTTGGCTAGGTGGCTTGGCTAGCTAGGCTGGTCAGCCCGTGTGCCTCATTTGCCTGCTGGTCTCCCTCACCTCCATGCCTGCTGTTACAGGTACTTCTAGACCCACTCAGGTTTTAAGAGGGTTCTGGGGATCTAAACTCAGATCTATATCTTACTCAATAAGCACTCTTGCCCACCAAACCATCTCTCCAGCCCGGCATATGTATATACTACACTATGATATTTATAAGAAAAACTTTTGACCTAGAACTAATAATGTGATAGTATCTGAAGAAAGCTAATGCCCTAAGGAAATAGTTTAGACATGCAATTAGCAAACAGTCTTGTTTAGTTTCTTTCAAAATATGACCCATATTTCCACAGACTCCTTTTAGCCTCTCATGGGCATGACAAACAAATTTTACTGGGAGTTCACTGCTTTAGACTTCATAAAGAGTACAGACAAATTAGTGCTAAGTGGAACAGAATATCTATATTTACCTCAATGTAAAATTCACACAATTGTGGTAGGTAATTGATAAATGGATTCCAATGGCAAAACCAACTATTCTTCAACAGTCCTTGCATTATTTCCATGGGAGTATTTTTTACTTTCCAATGTGGGATACCACTATATAAACAGACCTAATTTGGAGGAATGTGATTACATGGTAACACAGGCCTAAGAAAATCAGTTTTGAGGTAAGCTCAAAAGCAACGAATCAGCCCCAAATCATTTACTGTTGACCCTTGGAATACAGTGTGTGTGTGTGTGTGTGTGTGTGTGTGTGTGTGTGTGTGTGTACTAATATTACAACGTCAAACTGTTAATTGAAGCTTTGGTTATAACCAGTCTGCATGTTTAGATATGATTTCATGAAGTAGATAACCCAAGGTAACTAGTATCTGACTCTTCTTGTGCAAACGCTTGGAGAAAAACAACTGAGTAGGGAAGGGTGTGTGTTGGCTCACAGTACGAAGCACAGTCCATTACACTGGGGAGGTCAAGCGACAGGAGATTGAAGCAGCTGATCATAGTGTGTGTGTCCACAGTCAGGAAGAACAGAGCACTGAATGCGTGTGCTCGGCCCAGGGAGTGGTGCCGCCCACAGTGGGCACGGCTTCTCGACTCAGTTAACCCAGTCAAGATAATCCCTCACAGGCATGTCTAGAGGCCCTTTTCCCCAGTGATCTCAAGTTGATAATTGAGATTAACCATCATGTCTAAAATAATTTATGTTCTTTATATAATATTTGCAAAAGCTTTTTAAAATTGTGTCAAGAAAGCGTATGGCTTTTCATCCAAGGGAAATAACCAAACATTTGCTCATAGTTTATAGAAACAGAGTGAGAAGTGCATTGTCAGAATGCCTTACCTCAGTAAGGTCTTGGTTCATTGTTATGCTTTATATCTTATTTGTGGAGTAAATCATTCCATCCTTATCTGTGCACTCTCATAGGTTCTCTTAAAAACAAAATACTCATTTGAAAGTACCAGACTCCTTCAGGTTTCAACAATATCATGTTTTAGGATTCTAAATAATGAGTCATAGGATAAAATCATGAAATGGACACTGGATTTTGTTGGCCTGAAGGCAGTTAGAAGAGTTGTACTGAGCACATTATCATTCCGAAAGAGGCAGAGGTCACAATTTCAAGCCCCGTGGGGGCCAGTAATCTTTCCATTTTTTTTTAACCTACTGACTGCATGCTAAGTCCATGGAAGAACATGGGTGATGGCCTGAGGGGTCAGGACAGGAAGGAACTGCGCTTATGCGGCCTCCTGTCTTCCGTTTCTCTCTCAGGCTTAATTTGTATGCTTTCATGAGGAAAGAAAGCAAGAAAAATCTAAATTTTAAAAGTCAGAGAAATGTTAAGTACAGGGAAAGGAGGCTGAAACCAAGATGGGGGAGAGCTGGCAGATGTTCTGTGAGAATGAGTCAGGGCCTGTCAGCCAGCCAGGAGCTGCCTGCCCCCAGGCAACTGCTTGGAGCAAGGAAGGAGATTGGTTTTATGTTGCTTTGGTGTTTTCCAGAGCATCCTTTTGGGGGCACTCAGGTACAGCTGTTGGGCCTCCCTTGCCTTCCAGCATCAATTCTGGGTTTGTTAATTCTCAGCTGTAGCTATGGGGGTTCCTTTGGGGATGGGTGAGTGTGGTACTTGCCACTCAGGATCACTGAGAGAGGCGAAGAGCTGCTGTTTGGGAATGGGTGCTTTGTGCCACACACTGGGGCCAGCCCTTTGTTACTTGCTGAATCCTTCCCCAGGGAAGCGATAGGTAAAGCCTGGGGTCACATGGATGCACAGTCTGAACTCCACACTGCTAGTACGTGGGCATTCAACACTAGAACTCAGGCCAGGACTAAAGATGGCCCATTTCACAATAACAACCTGCTCCATTTCCTTCCTTTCTTCCTTTCGACAAAGAGAAAACCAAAAACCTTTGGCTCACTATTCTTTAGTCATCTATTAAAAACTAACAAAAATCCATTTATTATTTACTTGTTTGGATCACAAACATCAAAAACAGCCACAGAAAGACCAATAACTTTTGCTAAAATATTTCCCCTTGTTATGCAGAGAATGTCCTATTTTTTTTTCCACACACATGATTAGAAGGGCTCTTTATTTTTATTTTTTTTAAGCACTCCTAAAATTCTCTGTAATCTCCTTCTTATTTTTCCTCATTTGCAGGTTGTTAGTCTGGGGGAGTTGGTGGCGGTCTCAGTGGTGGCTCCTGTCACCTGCCGCTCCTGTTCTCTCTGCCGTTGCTGGTAATGTTCTTTGCATCCTTGGACATCTGTCAGCTGCTGATGAAGTGAATTGGCTGGAGAAAGGGCTGGACCTTGTTCATGGCATAGAAAAAGCAATTGTTAGGATTGCGGGATCAAATGCAAGGAAGAAGCACATCAATCTCCACCGGAAACATGATTGGGGTGACAGACAGAATCCTGGATTGTAATTTAGGGAGCCCCTTTGGATGCTTGATGTGAGATGGAGCTGAGAACTTGTATCTCTACTTCTGGGGGTGGTGGGGTCTTCGGGAAGGAGTTGGAAACCGGCTAGCTTCTTTGTCTCTTCTGTACACTGTTAAACACAGCAGGATATCTTCAGGGAAGGGAAGGCTAGGCAGGCAGGAAGCATGCAAGATCTCCTCTCAAGAGTTGTAGCTGATGTGAGTTGTTGAGACTCTGCAAGCAGGAGCTCCAAGCCCTGCCTTGATGGCCACAGCCCCAGCACTGCTGTCTTTTACGTCCACAATGTTTGCCTTTCCCTCGATTCCCAGAGGGAAAGCTTGGAGTAATATTTAGAGGGCAAATCTAAGTCCCACCCTACAGAGAAGTAGGATTTGGCTCTAATTTCCTCAGAAGGAGTTGTGGTCCTTAGGCCGATCCCATCTTCCTTCCTCTGTCTCCCTGGGCACTTTCTCCAGTTCAGGATGGTCACAGCTCTTGCCTTGTTTAAGAACAAGTGTCTTCATCCAGTGCTGAAGCAGGTCTGAGGTTCTAGGTGGCTCTGAGGGTGGTAGGAGGGAACACCAGGGTGTCGGTTGTTTATGAGCTCTGTGTAAGGCTGAAATGGGTTCATTCCAAGGGAACATTTATTTAATGAACCCATTAGAACTTGAGCAACTCAGAGGTTTTTTTATAGAGATTTTCTGGTTTGTACTAGATGGTTTCATCTCTACAGTGATCTACTCTTGGATGTGAGCCAGGCTGTACCATGAAGGGGACCTTCTGACCCTTCTGCAGTGAGGGGTGCTGGGTGGTTCAGGGGAGCACATGTTTTCCTGCAGAGATCAGCAGATGGCATGTGCCGCACTTCCCGCATGGTACCCTGCTGAGGTTTGGCCTTTGGTCTGTGTCCTGTGCATTGGGTTCCTGATCCATGAGAAACAAACTTTCCCTTGTAGTCAGCTTCTTACAACACTTCCTCCTTCCTCAACTTACCCAAACCTCTCTACAGACACTCCGAGAAATGTCTGGGTAACATTATTCTTTCTGTAAGCAGGAAAAGCCAGGCTGCTGAGACCACATGATCTCTCTGAGGACACTGTGACACACATTAGTGGGAAAGTTCCATTTTGTCACCCACTGTAAGCTGCCTGGAACACACAGGAGAGCCGGAGAGTGCCCCGAGTTCCCAGAAGCCATTCTCCTGGGGAAACAGACTTGCTTCTTATCTAGAGCCTCACCCTAGTGTGTGTTGCGGGCTGTCAGTCTTGTGTTTCATCAGAATGTCATTGTCACTGATTAATACATCCTGTTTATATCAGCCATTGAAGAGGTCCAGAATTGTATACCATCTCTTCTCAGTGACCCTGAATTTTCCACAAGGAAGACCTCACACCTTCCTTTCACCACCTGTCTTAGTTAGGGTTTCTATTACTGTAAAGAGACACCATGACCACAGCAACTCTTATAAAGGAAAACATCTACTTGAGGTGGCCACTTACAGCTCAGAGGTTCAGTTCATTATCTTCACGATAGGGAGCAGGATGGCGTGCAGGCAGACATGGTGCTGGAGAAGTAGCTGAGAGTTCGACATCTTGCAGGCAACAGGAAGTTGACTGAGATGCTGGGCTGTACCTGAGCATAGGAAACCTCAAAGCCTGCCCCACAGTGTCATACTTCCTCCAACAAGGCCATACCTACTCTAACAAAGCCACACGTCCTGATAGTGCTACTCTCTATGAGATTATGGGGGCCAATTACATTCAAACTACACCACCACCACATCTTTCAGCTGCTGCAGCCTCTGAGACTCCTGCCCCATGTCTTGAGACTCATGGGAGGACTTCAGTCCCTTCTCCATGACCACAGTTGGCTTTATCATATTTCTCTATATTTCCCGTTATTGACACTGGATGGCAACTGCCCAAGGATCCTGGTTTTCCTCTTTTCCTTCTAACCCATCAATGTTCATTCCAAGTCACCAGGCCACATACACTCTGCCCTGCTACTCTTTTCACCATTATCTCCTGGCTTCTCCCTCTCCCCCCAATTCTTCAGTGGAGCTTAGTGTCTACATGATAAAGCATCTCATCCAATGACATAACCCCACTCATTCCATCCTCATCCATTCCATCCTCATCCTAACCCAGCACCCAGCACCCCTGGATCTCTGGCTTTGTCATCTCCCATCAGGGTCCTCCTTCCATACCCTGTATCCTTTACTCATTCTTTAGTCAGTAACTTTTTGTAGTCAGCCCATCCAGCACCCAAAGCCCAATGTGGTTGTAATCAATAGCTCCTCTGTGCCTCTCTTCCCTCCCCTTTCCCACCTTTCTGCTCCTCTAGATGAATTCTCAGAGGAAGGTACTAGAATCACCTCCCTGGATTCAAGCTCCTCTGTTCCCTGATTACCCTGCAAGGAGTGTGCACTCTCTCGCCTTCATTCTCCTACTTTAGTTTTGGATTTCTCTAGGACAGTGGCCATCATCACACATGATATACACTGAACATGCCTATGTATGTATGACAGAGCTTCTTTTTCCCAATCTAAAGTGATGCTGATGGCAATTTCTTTTTTACGCTTCCGTCCCGATAACCTGGAATGATTCATAGCACACAGTAGGTGCTCAGTATTGTCTTCTTTCCTATTTTCCCTTTAATGAAAGGAAAGAAGGAATGAAGTTTGGTTTTCTAGGACATAGACATCAATATTACAGTGATGTACTATGTTGCCATAACTAATCAGGGTAATATTAATTTTGATTATTGCTTGATTAAATTCTAGGAGAATGCAAAGTGGTCCAACTTGCATGCAAATCTAAGAAGATTATTACAGTTGGCTTCTTTCCCTATTAATTACGCAGTGAGTCTGAAACAAATATGGAAACAATTTGCAAATATTGGTGGGAGAGAAGACTCTGTCATCTGAACAGAAACACTGGGGGTAACAATTAGTTCTTTCAAGAAGTCTCACGTTCTCAACTCTGATGCTATGAGGTTATCATGGAGATGTATGTATGGAGGAGCTAGGTAACAACCAGTGCCTGCAATGAAGGAAGACTGATTTAGCTTGGACTTGAATTAGCATTTATATTTGTGATTCTAGAAGCTTACAATGTATGGAATTGAGGGGGCAGGCATACTATAACTTTTTCAACAAGGTTGATTCCAACTGTTTATCCTTCCCAGGCTCTTTCTGGTTTTAATCTCATATTGGTAACAGGCAATCATGCTTTGCCATACACACATACTGTGATAGTGGATCTCACTGTCAACTTGATGAGACCTAGAATCACCTTGGGGATGGGCCTTTGGGCATGCCTGTGAGGGGATTATCTTTGTCACATATATTGAGTTGGGAAGACACACCCACTGTGGGTGGCACCATTCCCTAGGCTGGGATCCCGGTCTGTGTGAGTGGAGAAAGAGCTGAACACCAGGAAACACGCATCCCCCACCCCTGCCCCGACTGTGGATGTGATGTGAGCAGCTGCTTCTGCCCCTTCGCCCCACCTCCTTTCACCCTTGAACTGAGCGAGCGGCAGAATAAACCCTATGTCTTCTCTTAAGTTGACTTCTTCGTGGTATTTTATCACAGCAACAAGAAAAGAAACTTAGATTCCTAACAGACAAAGACACAACCCCAGAACTCATCTGCAAAACTGAGTCATGGCAATTCCATCTGCCTGTTGGGCGGTCAGGGCTGGCAAGGAGTAAAAACCACCAGTGGGGTGTCAGGGCAACCAACACGTTGCCAAGCGTTTAGTGCTAGTTTTGCAAGGACACTCTATCACTGAGATGAGCACACTGACACAGACTCCGGAATTTCATAGAAGGATCAGCAGCGGTACAGCTGTCCTTGACTTCCACTGGGGATTAGTTTCAGTATTCTCACTGGACACAAAACACTGGGGGTACTCAAGTCATTTTCTCATATAGAGTGGTGTAACAATATTTACATATAATGTATACACTGCCCCAATGGGCTTTAAATCATTCTCAGATTACGAATAATGCAAATACTATATATATGTGTGTATATATATATATTTTACTATATTTACAAAATTTGTACTAACTTTTATTGTAGTGTTTTGTGATGATTTATGTGTCTATATGTATAATTTTTGTGTGTGGTATATACACACGCCATAGTGCATACGTGGAGGCCAGAGGATAGACAACCTTGAGTGTCAGTTCTCACATTCCACCTTGTTTGGGACAGGGTCCCTTTGTTGCACATGGCTGTGGTAGCTAGCTTAGGGGGGGTTCCCCTGTCCTGCTGTAGGGACACAGGGATTAGCTATTGTGACTGGCTTTACATGGGTCCTGGAGACTCAGACTCAGGTCATACTTGCCTGGCAAGAGGCTTTATCCTCTGAGCTATCTCCCTAGTCTCTTTGCTGTTGATTCGTCCCCAAATATTTTCAATCTGTGGTTGGCTGAATCTACAGATGTGAACTCAGGGATACAGAAAGCCAATTTTATTTTAAGCAGTCAAAAGTATAAGAATACGTGTGCGTGTGCGCGCGCGTGTGTGTGTGTGTGTGTGCGTGTGTGTGTGTGTGTGTGTGTGTGTGTGTGTGTGTGTGCCGTCCTTTGGATGTCTCACATTCATCTGCATGTAGACAGTAGCTGCTATGAAGTATAAGTAACAGACTGGGTACAAAGGAGCCTGCACACCCACTCACAGACGTGTCGGGAATGTCTGCGCCTATTGATCCCTTAGGCGTAATTCATCTCTGCATTGGTTTGTTTGTGCATCTGCCACTTTGCAGGACCTGCTTACTACTCCAGTCTTGAGATGAAATGCTGTGGCAGGGAGCAGATGTACCAATTAATAACCTGTCAGGTCTGATGGATAGAAGAGGGGGAAGTGTCCTCACGTGTATCTCTGGCATGGCTTTCTTCCCTATTTCAGGGTGCTGTGGGTCAGGAGACACATGCTGCCTCCCCAGGGAGGGTCCAAACTGTCTCATTAGCATCTATCTTTCAAGACACTGTGATGCGGCCTTTGAAAGTCTGACTCACCTGCTCTTCTCCAAGAATCCTGAAGTGATGGAGCTCTTTAATCAAGGAGTTGGGACAGCCAGCTGTGGGAGAGGAGAATTAATCACAAAAGTGTCACTGTCACTCTGTGCCCTAGTTCCTTTCTCATGTGCCGCTATGACTGCCAACAGCTGATGCTGATGTTGACGAAGACACAAACGCGCACCTGAAAACACACGTCTCCCCAACCGCAAAGGAGCCAGACCTTCAAAGCAGCGCCGGCCACTGCTTGGGCTCAGACTGTAACTCTTTGGGAAAGGCCTGCATGTCACTCCAGCCAGACTTGTCCCCTGGAATGAAGATTATGACCTGGCCTTAGGGTATCATGGTCCTCTGGCACTTGTAAGTGTGCCTTGATACAGAGCTGGGAGTCTGTGGGGCTGGGAGGGGAAAGCCAGTGGCTGTAGGTTCTCACATGTTGACCGGGTGGTATTTCCCGGCCACTAGGGCCAGGGTTTTGCTCATAAAGGCTTGGAGGAATGGAGGCATGAAGGCTGGGCATCCTGTCTTCACAGGATTGCTGGAGTTTACGAGACCGCCACTACCTGTTTTCCTAATCAATGGTTAACTCTTGAGCTTTCCCATTGTCTCCCTGTAGTCATAAAATGAAATAAATAAATTATATACTCACACTTACATTTATAGATGTATACATTTGTAAATGCTTAGTATCAGCTAAAACATGTTCTGTCCCTTCTTCCTCAATGGAATTATTCCACAGTGTTAGGTTGTAGTCATTCATAACATTAACTCCAGAAACAAAATTGATATTAAAGACCTGTTCCTCTGAGATAAGACCCCTGGATTGCATAAATTCGCTGACATTTCCATTAAGGAAATTGGATCATATGCAGACCCATCAGAGATGCACTGAGCCGATTCTCCTTCACTCAGCTCCAGTAGGTAAGAAAGGGGGGAGGGGCTGAGGGGGCTTTCCGGGTGAGGGCAGGTTAAGAAAGAACACGATGTGCTTTCACGTAGGTGAAGCTGTCCTTTGCAAGAGTGTTAGAAGGTAGAACAGGATTACAGTGTAGGCTAGTGATGGGGGATGTCCACACAGGGCTGAATACTGACACAGGATTTTAAAGGGAATTTGGTGTGACGATAACTGTGTCAACTTGACTGGCCCATGTGATACCTGGACAGGAGGAAAAACAGAATGTTTCTTAGCATTTGAGTTGGTGGCTTGAACATAGATCTGTCCTCACCTATGTCAGTGAGCATCACACAACCCATCCAGGGCAGTGAACATAAGCAGCATCAGGGGAGGGTGCAGGGAAGGATGAAGCCTTCTGGACTGGACATGAACCTTCCTTGCCCTCAGACCTCAGAGCGCCTGGTCTGTAGTCCTCTGACCTGGGGCTTGGATGGACCCTGCCCCTGCCCTTTTCACCTTTTGTTCTCAAAGTGAATCCCACCACACCCTGCTGGTTCTCTGGCTTGGGAACCAGATTGAGATTTCTCAGCTCCCATGCCCACATGCACCAATCCCAGCACATTCCTTCCCATGTTTTTGTGATGGCCAATCTTCATTGTCAACTTGACTGGATCTTGAATTAGCTAAGACAAAAGCCACTGGGAAATTCTGTGAGGGACTTTCTCCATCAGGTTCTTTGTAGCAGGAAAGCCTACCCTAAATGCAAAGAACACCTTCTAGCTCAGATAAAAGGAGAAGGAAAAGGGAAGCTTTTGCTCTTTGCCTGCTTGCCCTTCACTCTCATTGGCAAGTTCATCTATCCTGTGGCTGCTGCATTACTTTACTGGTATTAGAATCCACTTCTTCAAGTTTCCAATGTGGACTGAAGACCAGTGACTCTTCAGCTCCACACTGGAAATACTGAGACACCAGCCTCATGGATTTAGAACAAATCCCAGGTTCTCAGCCTCTGCAGTGTGAGACAGTCATTGCTGGATTACTCTGACCACATCCTGTAAGCCATGGCCATTTAATAAATCCTGTGTGTGTGTGTGTGTGTGTGTGTGTGTGTGTGTGTGTGTGTGTGTATTCATTATACCAGTTCTGTCCTTTTGGAGAACCCTGACTAATACAGTGTCCTCACATATGTATCCTTACTGGTTCTGTTTTTCTGAGACCTCTGAGTAACATACTCTGGTCAGTTCCAATTCTGATATTCTATGGCCATGGTAAAGACTGGAACACATATTGGTCTTAGATATTTTATAGCACATCATAGTGAGAAGGTGATTCATAAATAGTCACTGAGGTGGTACAGGTAATTTTTGTTGTTGTTTAAGAAAATAAATGACAGTCCTGAGGCAAATATTTTGTTGGCAAACATAAAAAATTAGTTGCCACTGTCATGTCCAATAGCATGAAGAAGGAAGTTTGGCTTCCTGAAGTGACAGCTGAGTGGACCTCTAGCTGGAGGCCACAGAGTCTTGCTAGTGAGGAAAGCTCTGCCTGAGAGGCTCGCTCATTCCTTGTTGCTGTTCTGATGAACATCTAAAGAATTCGTGACGGAGGATGTGCCATTGGATTGGCACTGCAGCTGAGACGTGCTATGGAAGTTCAGCCACATGCCAGTCTTCCTACGTCAGACCTCTTTAGAAGCAAGGAGTGATGGTTTAGTTTCCCAAAATGATGATGGAAAGAGTAGAGATGGATAGAACGCAAGAGTTGCATCCTTGTCCAGCATTTACAACCCCAGGGTCTCTGCTGAAGGAATGAGAAGTGCTTAAGACAGTGGTTCTCAACCTTCCTAATGCAGTTTTTATTTTGGCCTTTTAGTTACACAAGTATAAGATATTTATATCTTAGTTTAAATCTAGGTGTATCTAAAAATACATTATCATAACAATTATCTGTTCAATCTAAAAGTTTTGGAGTCCTTTTTCTCCTTTATCAGTGGTTATTGACATCACTCAAAATCGAGGAGAAAAATGGTCTCAACTTATTTTTATGCCAGAAAAAACAAGAAACAGAATTGGAAATGAGCTCATCTTCAGAATTTATATTCTGGTACTCACGTAAGACAGGAGTAAAGGATTGATGTCAATGATAGCTCAAAGATAAACATCCTGAGCAGAAGACGACACAATTACCTTAAGCACCTGCAGGGTACCACAAACTAACAAACAAGGATGGGTGTAGCATATATTACCAAGTGGATAGAGTCAAGGCACTTGAGACATGCATGGCGTGGTACCCATCAGCTGTGCCCAACATGGGGACATACATACGGGAAGTGACAGACACAGACTGAGTGTAAAGATGGAGTTTCAAACCCACAAAACTAGAAATGTACAGTAGGTGCATGGAATGTGTCGGTATAGGGTGTATGAAATTTGCTGGATAAAATCATATCAAGTTCTAACTAAAATAGCACAAGGAGAGGAAGTTTTGAAGGACAAGATGCATGCCCGATAGCAAGAAATACTCACGAGGAATCTGCTAGACCTATAATCTTACACAAGGTCACTGTGAGCCTGCAAAGGACATTCCTGCAAGGCTATGTGCTCATCAGCTGTCTGTCCAACCCTGGACGATGTGGCCATTATTAGTGATCCTTGTGACCAAGGACAAGTATCTGCTGTGAGTGTCTCCATCTTGCCTTTTTTCCCACCTCAGTCTCTTCTAATATGCTCACCTGTGACAGCATGTGCCCTCCCATTGCAACACTCCGCCAGTCCCAAACCAACTCATTCATCGGCGGGGCATTTTTTTTTTTTTTTGCCTGTTATTTTAGGTTAATGGGAGACAGAAAAAAATGGGAGTAGGTGGAAAGGGAAAATGTGGGGTGGGTTCTCAACATGCTGCTTTCTGTCATTCCCCAACTATCCCTTCTCAGCTCCTCAAAAGCCCCACTCACCCTTTCGTAACACGAATCTTAAAAGGTCTTATTAATAATAATAAAAAAAAAACCCGGAGCCAGGTATTGGGGTGAAAACTGAAAGATCAGAGAGACAGAACAAGCCACAACCAACCTCACCTCACCAACTCCTCAGCTGATTCTTTTTCCTCAGACTGAAAGCCTCTGAGTCCTCACCCAGAAGGGATCTCAGCTGAACTGCTGCTAAAAGTCTCTAGTTCCTGATCCTTACACCTTATATACCTTTCTGCTTCCTGCCATCACTTCCTGGGATTAAAGGTGTGTGTCTTTCCCAAGCAAGACATGAGATCTGGAGTGCTGAGATTAAAGGTATGGGCCATCAAGCCTGGCTCTGTTCCCAGTGTGGCCTTGAACTCACAGAGATCCAGATGGATCTCTGCCTCCCAGTAATAGGATTAAAGGTGTATGCCATCACTGTCTGGCCTCTGTGTTTAATCTAGTGGCTGGCTCTGTTCTCTGACCCTAGATAAGTTTTATTAGGGCACACAATATATTGGGGGACACAATATATCACCATACCCTTTCTTCCCTCTCTTCCATTTCTTCTGCTCTGAGTTTGTTCAATTGCATATTCAAATATTCCTCCTTAGAAATTCAGCAAAAATACAGCCTTGAGGACAGTGCCTTTTCCTTTTATCTGATTTTCTGAGAAGAGTAGCTTGTAGACAGTGTCACCACTGGACACAGCAAGTAGAGGGACACACTACAACAAGAAAATGTCAAAACTGGGGCCTTCATACCTTCTGACCCAAGTTTTGGCCTGGCTGGAGTTCTGGTTCTTTACCACCTGCTTGTTTTTTGTAGCTGTGTGGATGTGTAGCTGAATAAATACGTTATTGGAAGCATCCGTTTATTTATCATAATGTTTTTTTTTTGAGCTGCTGTTTTGAAGGCACATAAAAGAAAGCAAGATACTTTGCAAACATGATATGGGAAAAAAAGCAAGCAAACACAAATACTGCTAATGCCATTAACGCTGTTCCCATATCTAATGCTACTGATCTTAAGACATTTTCTTTCTTCAAAAAAGATGCAGCTATTGGAACAATCACCATGCCCATTATCAAGAAGCCATTGTGGGGCTTCTTGTTTTCTAGTTCTGACATGGAATGAGCTGGAAGCTACGGCTTCCATCTTTACAAGAATAGTTCAGGAAAACTAAATGTCAAGCACTTTTCTTGGGCCCGTGGGGAAACAGATGTCACCGGGTAAGACACCTCTTACTATCTGGATAGACAGGTCAGGTATGCCAACCTGGGTCATAAACCTTTGGGAGGATTAGCTGATAATTCTGATCTGTCCCAATCTCATAGGGCCCCATGCCTAGATGAAGAGCTATGGGCAACTAATGACTACTCAGAGCAGGAGAATTAGTCTTTCCGAGAGATGATTCCTCCTAGTTATCTAATACCAAGTGGCCATTTCTGAAATCAAGTACACTCAAGCAACACTGAATGAATGGACTCAGCAGATTATAGTTACATATTTATGCGTGTATGTGCACACAGATATATATATATATCAATAATAATAAAAAAGAGGTCTTCAATATCAATTTGAGAGAGAATGAGGGAAGAGACATGGAGTTCTGGAGAGAGGGGACATGGGAGAAGTTACATGTAGAAAAGGGGGAAATGTAATGACATTTTAATAAAAAAAATTAAAAACAACAGATCATATATGCTTAGGAAGATATGCTTATTATATATTTAAGTCACCATCTTCTAACTGCCAACAAGGGCTTTGAAAAGCACATGTCCTTATATGACTGACAAATCCAGGCCCAGGTAAAGATAAAAAGTCTATCTGTCCTGTCAGTCAATATTTTAATATCTCAGAAATGATTTCATATCACTTGGCAAGAGTTAGTATGTGTATCTGTACATACATGTGTTGTGTGTGTGCATGTGCTATGTGTGTGTTCACATATGTATGCACACATTCTCATGGGCATGTCAAAGCAAAGCTAACCTCAGGAACAACAGAGCTGTTCTCAAAATAAGGGCCGGAGGCCAGGCCTGTAGAGATGATGCAGATTGGAGCCACCGTGATGGACAGTCACTCAGCCCATTGTTGAAATGTCAAAAGAGCTTTCCTAGTACAGCCACCAAACTGCCAGATGCAGTTTGGTGATTCTGTTTATATCAGTGGCAATCAGATTGAAATTGTGGATTTCAGACTTGCTGGCATTTAATTGTTCAGTGATTAGAGACAGAATACATAACACGTAGCGGTGTTCTGAAGAAAGACAGATCTTGCCCTTGGACTGACCTCTCCTTCAGTATGGAATTACTGCTCTTAGCATCCTGACAAACCACCCGATAGACTGTTTCCATGCTGAAAGGACTGGGGCCGGGGTCTCCTAACAAATTCCACTTTAGAAACAAAGTATTCTTATGATTAGAAAGATTTTTCTAGACACTAGTTCTAGATGTGGAGTGACTAAAGTCAGATCCATTCTTTTTATGCAATCATTCTGCATCTCTTCCCTGGGACAAACGTGCAATTTTGCTGAAATCATCAAGGTTGGAATGCACACACCAGAAACACCACATGCTCACATCCCTTTCCCTTCTCTACCACTTAGACTCGACCTTGGTGTAAGCAGCAGTTCCAGTGGACATGTGGTGGCCAGGAAGTCTCTTATTGACTGTCTCAGTATTGGTTCATGTGTTTAGTGTCAGACACTGGAGCAGATGCTGGGGAGCCACCATATCTGTGACCTCATGGAGCTTTATCCTGAGAGGTTTCTGAGAGTCATTTCTATGCCAAGCATCCAGACCATGGCTCTTCCCCTTGCTGTGCTCACATTCACACTTTAATATTCCATAGCTGGTGTCTGCCTGTCCTACCCATGAAGCATCCTCCCTTCCAGCCTACTCTGAAGTCTGAAGCTGATAGCTAGACCCACCCTAGAACAGACCTCTGTCTGTGGACACAGTCTAGACCCACCCTAGAACAGACCACTGTCTCTGGACACAGAATATGTCACCATGGACTGTGTCTTAGATGAATAGTTTTGAGTTAGAGACAATTACAAAGCAGTAAACGGAGGAAGACTCCCTTCACACCTCTCTCCCATACACAAGCTCTTCCTGGAGTCCCTCTCATCAGCTCAGACACAGCACCAGAAGAATCTGGAACAAACCCCATGCCACTAGTTTCTTCCTATATATGAAAATTCACCCTGGGCAGCCTCCCAGCTCTGGGAGCTCGAGACCACCCCTCTCTTGTCTCCTTGGGTCTCTGAGGTTTGCTGGTCTTTGTTGAAGAGATTATACTAGCCACGCCCAGTTTTCATTGGGATTTCCCCCACAGGATGTGAAGGGATGTGTCAATAAACTCATTTTTCTCTTGCTCGCCTGTCTTTTGTTAAGGGGATGTGTTGATTTGTGTGTTTTTGAGGGGTGAGATGTTTCTTCCCTGATAGCAGAACATTTTCTGTCTGAGCATTCAAAAGTTCTAGATGAACAATTGAACTTGTTTTGCGCTTTGGCAAACACATCCGCCAGAGTGTGTGAAAGGTGGCCACACTTTTTCCTCTACCCCAGACTTCTGGCAGGCTGCTCCTCACTACTGGTGGATTGCACAGCCAGACCTGGGTCTTGGCCCTCTTCCTGCTCCACTACTCTTACTTCCTACCCCGGCTCCCTCCCTCGACAGGCTTCTCACACACCTGGAGCATCAGCAGTCCCTTTGGCCTGGTCTCATTCCCCACTCCTACCCCCAGCCCAGTCCCGCCACTGCTTTCAGGAAGGGAGAGCAGGGTAAGGATTTCAGGGTTGTCTGTGGTGAGATTAAGAAGGGCTGAGGTACACTGGGCTTCTGAGGGAGACTTGAGAAAAAAGGTCTGAAGGGCTCACAGCAGGGGCCTTTTTCACCACGTGCCTGCTGCAGGGGCCTGGACTGGTTGACTTTTCCATCAGCTTGCAGAATCTCACGAGTTCCAATGCCCCTTCGGAAAGCGCCTGTCTAGCCTTCATTTCTTCTGTCTTCTCAGTGCCCTTTGCTCTCTCCTCACATCCCCCAGCTGCGGCTCTGCCTGCATCCCCTCTGCTGTCTGTCCTTCCAGTTCTCTCCAGTTCTTGAACTACTTGGGCAGAGCCACTGTGCCCAGCCTGTCTGTCAATCAACTCAACACTGCGTGGTCAGCTGTCATTTTAATGCAAGAAGCCCCAAGGCAGGCGTGTCCGTGCATTGGCCACTGAGATCCTCTGCATTCAGTCCTCGTGAGTGTGAGGTGGTTCCTCAAGGTGTCATATTCCTACTTTCCTTCATGAGAGCTCACGCTGCTTTTGCTTGTACGGTTTCACTTTTGTTATAGTTGGTGGCTCCAGTTCACATCAGACTCATTGCTTTTCAGACTTCAGATTCCATCTTTCCTCACTTAACCAAGTTTAGACAGACTCTCTCTCACTCTGAAATCCCCTTTCTTCCACTTTGATCCCTCTAGAGCACCTCCCCATGGCTCTGGGATTTCACACACAGGTTCTTTGGAGGTCTGTCAGCCTTAGCACCTGTGTGCCCCCCCCCTTGACTCTCACTTTGTGGAAGCACAGTTTCTCCTCAGAGCATGTGTTCTGAACACAACGCTTTGTTTTGCTCAGGGAAACAGGCGGAGGCACCAGGAAGCAATTCTGCTGACACCATGCTCCTTCCTTGGTGGGGCCTGTCCTCCTGTTCTCTCTGCCTCTCTTCTCTTGACCTCCATCCAGCCTTAAGGCCCATTTTGCTGTCCTTGGTTATCTGACTTGGTTGTTCATCTCATGCTGGCTTGGCCCGTCGCCATGCTCACACGAGCTCAGAGCTCTTTGGTTGTAGTTTTGACGGTTCTTTGCCTCCAGAACCATTGCATTTGCTAAGTTCACCATGGATAAAAATAAATAGCATGTATGGTATTAAAGCGAACTATGTTTTTATTTCCCTTCATGTCATGGTACTAGGGACTGAACCTAAGACTCACACACGCTAAACAAGTACTGCCGTGCTCGGTTATGTCTCTAGTAAAAACAATTTTTAAAGGCTGAGATGGATTCTCACCAAGTTGTCCAGGCTGGCCTCGAACTCAATCTGTAGCCAAGGTCTTAAATTTGTGATCCTCCTGCCTCAGCCTTCTGAGTAGCCTCCTGAACTAGCTGAATTAGAGACTTTTAAAAAAAGAATATGAAGCTAGATTTCAATTTTAAAAAAATGGCACCTTTGAAACTGCTCCCTATCTCGGTCAGTAACTGTGACCCACATCCTTTCATTTCGTTCTCACACCGCAGCACCTTTAAGTCATCTAGCTTGGAAGCTCCTCTGTGGACTGCACTGAAAGTTCTTCACTCATTCCCACAGAATCACTGATCACTTAAAAAACAACAACCCAAGGAAGGAACAGAACCTGGAGGGATTAACCCAACCATAGCTCTTCAGAAAGCCTCTGCTGACTTTCCTCAATCACCGTGCTGGAAAGAAGGCTAAACTCATTTGGAAAATACATTCCATTGAAAAGTTAAAAACTGTATGAGCCTTCAATCTCTACTCCCCATCCCCTTTCATTTCCTTGCAGATCATCACAGGAGCAATTGTGAGATCCTTTGGGTTCCATGGAAAAGCGTGTGCTCCCAGGCTTGGGATAAAAATGGAAATGGCACCGGCCACATGATACAAATAATCTGCAATTTGCAGATCGCTGCTGTGTGGTATGGAATGCTTTGAGGATGAATTTCTCTCTTGGCTACAGCTTAGAATCCCTGACGCAGGCTTGGCAATGACAGTTACCGTCTATTCTTCCCTTAAGGACAACTTTGAAAAGGAATCCACTAACAACAAAATGACATGAAAAATAAGTGGGGATCTGAGGTGATCAAAGTCAGCAAACCAGCATGGGGCATGCTGCATGGGGCAGGCTGCATGGGTGGAGCAGGCTGCATGGGTGGGTGGGGCAGGCTGCATGGGTAGGCCATATCTGAGCCCATGGGTGCCTTGTAAATGCAGGTAGGTCAGGTTGATTAGGGTCTCCATGCACTTGGCTGTAATGGCCATTTCTGATTGAGATGAGAGTGGGACTCAACAGAATCTAGAAAATTCACTGAGGTGTCTAGACTAAGCAGTTGCATTAAAAAGCAACAGGAGGACTTTGCTTAATCATATGCAAAGCATTGCTACTTTGGTCAATAAAGCCAAGCCTATCTTAATAGTTTTTCTCTGCTGATAGTTTCATGTTTACATTGAAAAGATTTATTCATTCCTTTTCAATAGCCGGCACTTGACAGATCTCAAGATCTATCCTAAACCAGTGAAGAGCCTTGGAGTAGACACCTTTCACCTAGCAATTCATTCCTGGATACACAAACGAGGGAAATGCATAGTTGCGCATGAAGAGGTTGCACTGAAACATTGTTTTGTAATAAGGGCAACCACAAAAGGAGACATCAGCAATGTCTGTGAATAGAGGAGAAAACCATTCAACAAATCCTATGCATCAGCCACTTAGCGCCAGCATCGCTAAAGGACCTGGATTATATCAGTGGGAAAAATGGAAACAGTCAGATGTTCCCGTGGGACGTGTGCTCTAAAGGAGAAAGAGACAAAGCAGGTCAGTGGACAGGAACATTGTCCCTTGCAGTGCTGGGAACTGAACCCAGGGCTCATCCACCAGGTAG
>CABHPQ010160398.1:5540-51504 GCA_902168405.1 Peromyscus aztecus | reverse complement strand
AGACATGTTTTAACTTTACAGACCACTCTCAGAGAATGTTAAATTGTTGTTTTCTAATCTTGTTGATGGTATGTGGAAGCATTTTTGGCCTTTGACAAGACATTCCTAAGGCTATAAACATGACTGCTGCACACTACACTATGATGTAAGCTAAACTAAACAAAGCCATCAGTGGTCAGTTCTACCTAGATCTCAAAAGACAGTGAAACCAATTTGAACATCTCATAACACTCCCACCAAAAGAAGCCTTGATGAACCACCAAAGGAGAAGTCAAACTTTATAACACAGAGCAAACTTGATAAAAATCATCTTACTTCACTTTTTAGTAAAATCCCCTCACAAAACATCAGCTACTCCGTGAATTGCCTTTTGTTTCCACCAAAGCCTTGTCTTTCTAAAGCAATCTACCTTTAACCCATATTTCTCTAGTCCCCACTGCCTGGATCTCTTCTGTTATCAGGGAGAGTGTGCCAGTCTTCCTACTCAAAACTAATCGATTGTTTCTAAGTAATTGTAGAACTTGTACCCAGTATCTTAATCAGAATGATAAAATCCCTGGGGTTTGGTTAAGCATAAAAAGACTTTTACTAGGAGAAATTTGGAGAAAATAACATAAGTCTTTTAATTTCACAATTTAAAACTCAAGAGACCTAGCCAAAATATGAATTTCAGATAACATTTACAAATATCTCTAAATAACTTGTACATACTTATATTTATCTGTATATTTATATAAATATATTTATTTGAAATTAAAATGTAATTTGTGTCTAACAAATTAATTTCAGATAACATTTATAAGACTATCTCAAAATAACATGTACATACATATATATGTGTATATTTTATATAAGAATATTTACCTAAAATTGAAACATAATTTGTGACTAACATTGTATCCACCATGTATAAGTATGCTATGTTTTGTTCCTATGATGAATGTATTACCCATGGAACTAAGTATGTGACTCCTCAATACCACAAACCCTGTTACACGTTTGAGGACGACTCTTCTCATTTCATGCATGTCATGCGTGGATGCAGGTTCAATTTCTCTGTCTGATGCCTATGCAAGACACTGAAACTTATATTGAGAAAATAGTTTGCCATCTTTCACTTTTGATGATTATTATCCACAAAGGGACATCTCTAGAAGTTAATGAGGGTCATTCAGATGATCTCAATGTGAAAAGAGCTTCTCACATCCATGATGGTCTTTTCTGCCAGTATCTGCTTCACTAGCCCTAAGGTCTCCCAGACTCAAGGGACAAAAGTTAGAAGAACCGGACTTCTAAGATCTTAAGGTCAGTGGAGAGCACTTTTGGGTGTGATTCCCACATGGAAATAGATGCACAATCCAATTTTCCTCATTAATCTTTCTGTTCAAAAGCGAGAGTTCTTGTTTTCATGAGTTTTGTTTTAATGTTCTTGGGCTAAATTGTTTCAGCTGTAGAGAGACTGAAGGAAAGGTCGCTATTGTCACATGTCTTGGCTAGTCTAACAGGCTGCAGTCATTGTTCATTAAAGTGGCAACTTAGGATACTTCTTTGGACAACCAGCACAGGTCATGTGATATTGGAAACTGGATATAAAAATAGAGATAATTGTGGCCTTGCTTTGACTCTGGGGCTAAAGAGCTACTAGTTGACACATGGACTTTAAGGGCAAGAAGGAAGCAATGGACTCAGGTCCACATAATTCTTTAGTCTTAAAATATGCTCAGAGCTTCAGGTTGACAGAAAAGGAAAAGGACTGTTGAAGATGCATCTGTGACAAAAGCTGACAGAAAATCCTAAGACTCTGGGTTTCTGTGCTCTAAGATACACTGTATATTTTAATATTGGAGCCAAAATACACTTTTATGTGTAGTCAGAAGTTTTCCTGTGTCCTGGCCGCCTGGTGGTCAGGACAAATCTCTCCCACTCGTCCCCCAAGTAAACACATATAGGCTTATATTAATTATAACTGCCTGGCCACTAGCTCAGGTTTATTAACGACTAGCTCTTACACTTAAAGTAATCCATAATTCTTATCTATGTTTAGCTATGTGGCTTGGTATCTTTTCTCAGTTCTGCCTTATCATCTTGCTTCCTCTGTGACTGGCGCTGGTGACTCCTGATTCTGCCCTTCCTCTTCCTAGAATTCTCCGTGTCTGCTCACCCCACCTATACTTTCTGCCTTGCTACTGGCCAATCAGTATTTTATTAAACCATTATACAAAAGCATTATCCCACAGCATTTCCCATTTTCTGTCTAATCAAAAAGGAAATGTTTTGACTTTAACATAGTAAAATTACATATAATAGAACAGTTATCAAACAAGAATTACAGTGACCATATCTAGTCTACTAGTATTTGGCAAAATTAAAGAAAATAATCTATTATCTATCCTCTATTAACTTCTGACTACATTTATGCATCCAAGTGTAGGAAGAGGAAGGTTGAGCCATTTTCTTTTCTTTCTGTTATACTAACTAACCCAGTGGAAGAGTCAGAATTTCCTACCTCTATGACCTTGAGCTAAATGCATGTAGACATCTTGAAGCTTAATAGAAAATGCATCAGGGTTGACATGATTGAGGTGTTTCTGCATTTGCCATTTCACTTTCTGCTCAATGGTGGGAAGGGAACATGCATTAAGACAGGATGATGAGTCATTATTTCTGTAAGCCGTTGTACAGATGCTGTATAATAGACACAAGGAATACTCTTTGGATTCAGGGATGCCTTTGCCCAGTAGTCACAACCAATGAGATCTACAACAATGTGCTAAACATGAGACAATCAAGAACTCAGACCCCAAGGGGGAGATATGATGAGAAAACTAATGCAGTAGGTCTCAACTTATGGGTCCTGACCCCTTTAGAGATTGAATGACCCTTTCACAGGGGTCATAGATCAGATATTCTGCATATAATATATTTACATTATGATGCATAACAGTAGCCAATTATAGTTATTAAGTAGCAACGAAATAATTTTATGGTTGTGAGTCACCACAACATGAGGAACTGTATTAAAAGATTTTAGCATTTGGAAAGCTGAGAACCACTGCTCTAATGGATTTGGCAAAGCTGAAGGTGTAGTTCTACCAATGTGCTTAGGTGAAAATTTTCATCTCCAGTACATGAATAAATTATTACTTTATTTATTGTTTTATGCCTTAATGTTTTTCTCCTCATATACAATTGCAGAAAACATTTTAGATTTTAGATAATAAAAGATCTAAGTGATGCCATCCCACTTTACCAACTGAGGTGTATGGTCCCCTGGACCAGGTTATCATGACCTCACCTTGAAGATAGTTTGTTTATGTTGTATTGGCCATGAAATACTAGACATTTCAGGAAATACATTTAGGACTTAAAGACAACCTAGGAAGAGAAATATGATTTTATGCATTTACAATCAGATTTATAGCCTCTCTTAATAAGGCTCATCTCTGGAAGAGAATCAGGTAAGTATGTCTAAAATGACTGACAGTTTCTTAAGGGAAAAAGGTGTGTTCTTTATGAAGGGTCAATGAACACATAGTTCCTTACAGAACCAGTTGTGCATAATTGGCTACTATTTTGAAGATAGTTAGGTCTATGGCAAATGGAATTTTGTCTGTAAGTGTAACATGGATTCTGTTTTTCAAGGGTCCATAGCATAAAAAAGGGGTGATTTCAAAAGCATTTACCTTTTTCTCTGCATAGCCTCATGAGACGAAAAAAAAATATGATAAAAGTTAAACCTGAGAAGTGTGTCAAGCTGAAAAAGTGATAGGTTATGTCTTGAGAAGCAATAGTGAAATGAAATGTGTTCCCCCCAAAGGATTATTAAATAACACTTCATAGCTCCATGTGATATGATTTTATGATCTTTGTTGGGTAAGAGAGAGTTCAGATGGCTTAGACAAATTGTATGCAAGGAGTGGTACAACTGTGTGTGAAGTGCATAATATCACTGACCTCTAAAAGTATTCTCACAGTGTCTGTACCAAGGTGACGACAACAAAGTCACTTTTATAACACTCAATGATATCTCAGAATTAACATCTTTGTTAAACTCTCCATGATATGCAAATGGAACATGCAAGATACAGAGGATTAGCTAACCTGGCAAGTAAATAATAAGCAGGGATAATTTAGCTCATAAATATTGTAGTCAATAATAAATTACCAATAAGTTCCAGATGAAGTTATTAAGAAAATTCCAAAACCCTTATTTGCTGTGACAATGGTAGGGTCATTCCTTAAAGAGGTTTGATGGTATATTTGTAGTGAATGTTCCTTGGGGAACTATGTAGATATATTTGTAATGAATATCCCTTAAAGACCTTTGTTGATATGTCTGTAGTGAATATCACACAGTAAAAAAGCATATAGTTATTTTTACTTAAAATTCATGTGGCAACCACTCAATAATATGTTTTTGTTGTGCAATTGTTTCATTTTGAGAATGAAGAGTGGATATAAGTAGAATCCTTCATTTTGTCAGGAGGCAGATTGTCTTTGCTTTCAAGACATTCATTATTTCACATCTCAAAAATCATAATAATTTTCATTAGAAAAAATATACCATAAGTCACAGAGCTAAGTAAAAATTAATATGAAGAAAAATAACCTTAGGTTGAAATTATATAATAAATAGAATGGGGTATGCTCACATGCCCTTTCTCTTTCTGTTAGGTCAGAACACTTGTTTCTAGGTGTTAATCTCGTTATTACAAAGACTTGTGTCATTGCTAATTGATACTTAGAAGATCCAGAATTACCCATGTGTGGGGGGGTATTGTGTTCCCCAAAATATTGTGCTCGCTAATAAACTTATCTGGTGTCAGAGACAGAACAGCCACAATGTTAATCATGAGGATAGGCAGTGGTAGCACATGCCTTTAATCCTAGCATTCCAGAGACAGAAATCCCTCTGGATCTCTGTGAGTTCAAGGCCACATTGGAAACGGCCAGGCATGGTGACACACGCCTTTAATCCCAGAAAGCAAGCCTTCAATCCCAGGGAGTAGTGGTAGAAAGCAGAAAGGTATATAAGGCGTGAGGACCAGAAACTAGAAGCATTTTGGCCTGGTTAAGCATTTGACTGGTTAAGCGTTCAGGCTTTCAAGCAGCAGTTCAGCTGAGAGCCATTCGGAGATGAGGACTCAGAGGCCTCCAGTCTGAGGAAGCAAGACCAGCTGAGGATCCGGCGAGGTGAGGTAGCTGTGGCTTATTCTGTCTCTCTGACCTTCCAGAATTTCACCCCAATAACTGGCTCAGGTTTGTTTTTATTAATAAGAACTTTTAAGACTCATGCTACACATGTGGAATAATTTTATTATGTTTACCTTCTTTCTATGTTTCAGGAATACATTTGTATTGTCACATGTATTGATATTTATCTTCTTTTGACTACTGAATAGTATTTTATAATATGAATATGCCATAATTTGACTATAAGACATCTGATTTATTCTAGTTATGACAATTATGAAAACAGGTTATAAGATATAATTGTATAGATATTGTAATAAAATATTTAATTTCTCTCAAGTATATAAGTGGGAATGGAATTTGTGAGTGCCAACAAAAAATAACTAGAACCATAGAAATAATCTTTACCTTGATTAAGGAGTTGATTAAATGAATGTGTAAAAAGAATTAAGGCTCATCCAACTTAAAATCTGAACACTTTACTGATGTAACCAAACCTTTAAGCAAAATATTATACAGGATGTCCTTTTTACTACCTTATTCACACATAGAATAGTTTACTCATAATATAAAATTTTAAGCACAAGCTATCAGTTGCATTTATAGAGTATTTTATGTTGTTTAGGTTTTTATAAACCTTAATATGATCTTGGATTTTAATTGCAGATTTATTCACTACTTAAAGAAATTATTATCACTTATTTGTAGATAAAGAGACTGAGACAGCCAGAGATCAGATGACACAGCAAGAATTGTCAGGAGATGTTAGTGTCATTGGTTTGGTAGTATCCACAGCCACCAATATTGATAACCGTGAAGAGCCACCATACAGCACTTCCACTCATAACTAATACACTGCTGCTTCACCATGGGTGGAATGGTGGGAAAGGTTGCCATTTAAAGATTCCCTTGCTGTAGTTAGACTTAACAACTCCACTACTTGAGGTTGTGCTGAACATCAGATGTGTAGTTCCATAACCATTGCTGTTCTATTAAAAGTAATCTTGTTAGGAGACCAGTGTAGAGCAGAACCAAAGAGTAATAGCATCCCACCCTGCAGCTATGCTCAGAACAGATGGTTATCTGCCACACACGCAGCTTTTCTTCATAGTAACATCTTCATGAATCGATTGCATTACTGTCTGGCCATCAGTTTTATGTCACAGGAGTCTGAGAAAAAGCATTATTTCTGTGTCTTTCTATCATCTTCCTATACCCTTTTGCTCTAGACTCAGGATAATTTTAGTGACAATGTACAGCAGACTTCAGTGGAGGAAACTGTCACTGTACCATGCACACCAAGTCCAATGTCATAAATTATCTTCATATCTTCAGTAAATTTTTGTGTGTGATATGTGTGTTTATACATGTACACACAAGTGTGTGTGAGTGCACATGCCTCTGTGTGTGTGTGTGTGTGTGTGTGTGTGTGTGTGTGTGTGTGTGTGTGTATAGGCCAGAAGCCAAAATCAGGAATCTTCCTCAATCACTCTCTACATTATTTATGAGACAGTGTCTCTCAGTGAACCTGGAGTTCACCCATAGAGCCAGGAGGTCAGGTGGCTACCAAGGACATCATGGGATCCCTCTTTCTTGGCAGCACTGAGAGGACAGACACACACTGCCATGCTTGGTTTTTCATTTGGCTGTTGGTGATCTGAACTCAGGTTCTCCTGCCTGCCAAGCAATCAGTTTACCAACTGAGACATCATCTCCCTAGGCCCTGCGTTGAGTTTTAGAAGAAAAAAGTGAGGTGAGGACACTTTGCTTTTGCTTATACCCTTTGGCAAGATTACTCATTTGGAAGCATCTACGTGACAGTCAATGTTGTACCCTCCAAACATCCTCTAATATTTCCTATACCCATGTGTTTATATAAACTAAAACAAAAGACTCCATACATAAGAGAACTTCACTGGGTGGGAACTGTGGGAAACTGGAGGCAGCATAGTGTACTATTGGCATGATATCAGTTTAATTTCAACCTATTATTTTTATGAAGAAATTGCAGCACATAAACTTTTATATCTCCATTCTTTAAGGATTCAAAATACTAATTATAATCTAAAAACTCAAAAATTTTGGATGGTCCAAGTTAAATCAAATGATAAATACTATTCAAAATAAGCCACTTTATCAGAGAGCTTTATTTAGTCTCAAGCTATCATTGTGTGACCTCTACTCCAGTAACAACATAATATCCTGTCTTCTAACCTTGGAATCATCCTCTTCTCCAATTTGCCTTCCCTGATCATATTTAATTCAAGTTAGAGGACATTATAAACCATTTCCAAGTTCATCTTGACACAGTTGTTCTAACACTAATAATTGTACATTGCAAATACTTCTACTTGCCATTCTTGATTCTTCCTCTCTTGGCTTCACTGTGTCTATAACACAGTGTTTATAACTATGTTTATAACATAGTGTAGAGGTGTCTCTGTTTCCACTGACCTCTACAGGAAGTTGATCTTTAATTGTAGTTAACTCTCTCTTGTTTTGTCAAGGTTCCTCATGTTAATACTAGTTTCCAATCTGAGCTAAGAAATTTTGTTTACCATAAACCAGTAATAAAAAGTGAAAACAACTAGAAATATTTGCCAACCAATGACTCCAAATAAAATGTAAAATCTCTTCAATTCCTTCATTTATCTCAGACACTAGTAATGCTAATGTCTTAAATCCACACTCTTCTGAAATTGAAGAAACATTTTTTTTCTTGGGGTAGTGCAATTATTTGCAATTTTCAAAGTCAAAGTGGGTGAACTTATGAACCCAGGTTACTTGACAACTTTAGTCACACTCTTCTCACTTCTACAACCATTTGTATCTTTCCAGCCTCATTTTTTATGCACAAGACCATCTCCTTTTTTCTACAGAATTGGGCAGTACCCTATGTTTTGAAACAGTGATCTTTCATCAAAGATTGCTTTTGTAATGTTGTATTTCCTCACTCCTCCACTCTTTGCTCTTTCTCTCAAACATATGCAAAATTACCTTTTTTCCTTGCTGTGCATTGATGACTTTATCAACTTATATAAACTACGAAACCAACCACAGAAAGCAACCTCAGATTCCTGAGCACATTTCAACCCCACCTTTGCTTGTGCTCACACTGCTTGCCTGTCTTATGCTTTCCTGGTCTCTCTGACATCAGCCCACCCTGTGCCCTCAATGCCATTTTCTCTTTCTCCATTGCTCATTGAAGTCTTTGCTCCCAGAGTTATCCTTCTGCTTTGAGGCACTTGGTACTTCCTCACTTGAGAGAATATTTTAAAATAAAACTTGCAACACACTGAGTTAATTCTCATCTACATCACTTCCTTTCTAGTCAAGGCACAAACTTTCAATTCTCTTTCTTTTTCTTGTTCCTTGAAGAAAATCTTTACAATTATCCCATTCCTTATATTGCCTACTTTTATACTACACATTGAGACACTAGCTCTATTTATGGTTAGCTGGTCTCAGCAGATTCAATGATCTTAGGGATTATAATTTATTTATACAAACCATTTAATATACATTTTAGCCACAATTTCTTCCTTGAAATTAATCCTGTGTTTGCCAATAGTTCATTATTTGCTCTTCCAATCAGATTTTGGAACAATACACATTAATGAGAGACATGCTATGATCCTGTATCTCTTTATTCCTCTGTCCACAAAACAAAACAAACAAAAAAACCCACTAAGATTGCACTGAATTCTGTGGATGCAAATTCCAACAATATAACCTCACATTTGTGGTTTTAGTCTGATTCATTCTCTCTCTCTCTCTCTCTCTCTCTCTCTCTCTCTCTCTCTCTCTTTCTCTCTATCTCTCTATCTCTATCTATCTCTCTCTATCTCTCTCTCTCAAAGCCCCAGAATTTTTGAAATTTCCAAACAATTTTGGTTGGAAGACATGCCCTCAGACCTGGCATGGAACCTATATACCAAATAAATATATACAGGACATAAATTTGTAGCATTGCTCACCAATAACCATGGACTAGATTATGCACAGCAAAACTTTCATAAAATCTCCCAATTTTAATCTATGTAAGTCTCACAAATATAAGGCGATTTATAAGGTCTATTGAATTCATACAGTATAACACTATGCACACAATCTCTAGCCACGTGAAGCAACATGAACTACTAGGACACACAGTCTATTGAGCAGGGGAAGCATGGCATAAGAGAACATATAATGTAAATTCTCTTAAAACAGGTTCTGAAATGGGTGGAATTAAGTATGCTAGTGGAAGTCAAGACATTTAAATTCATGGATGAGAATGCGAATAGATTGCTTAGTGGTAATATTTTGACCCTTGATTGAAATCTTATATAGAGGGCATCCCAGTTTGTTAAAAATACTCAAATTTAAAAAATTAATATATAAAGAGACATAAAATATATTGCAGGGATTATAAGACTTTTTGGGAGCTCTTGAAGAAGAAATCAATGGGTAGGGTTATATGCCAATTTCAAAGAAAAACACAGTTCTTGTGATAAAATATCAAATTTTCTTATTTAGCTATAAAGTAGATACAATATCAGTAGTATTAAACTAAGCAAATATAGAATTTTAAATTTTCTAACATTAGAGGCTGATTATAGTAATATGTATTTTAAAATGAAAAAGTGTAAGTCTTGCCCTAACAGTAGATTTTGAATCAGCATTACCCTAAGTTGTAAAAGTTAAATTGTAAATGTAAGAGTAAATGTAAGAGATTCTAGAAAGAGACACACATAGTTAAGAGATTTTATAAAGAAGACAATAATTACTGCTGACTGTTTGGAAATAATTGACTCTTCCACAGGGAAGCTGGTGACCCTGCAAGAGATGAAATGTGCAAAATGCTTCTGCAAACTGAGCAACAGGACTTACCCCACTCACATTATGATGGAAAAGGAGACAGTTTTGGTAGAACATTGTAGCATATCTTAAAGGCCTTCAGGTAGGAAAGAATTTCTTTTAAAAGATTACAGAGTGAAAAATACTACTAAAGTTTAACCATGAAAAGTAAATATGCTTTTCAGCTTAAATAAACCAGAGTGAATGTAAAGGGGAAGAAAACTGGGAGAAATTTTATGTAAATGTAATTACAGTTAATAATTGAATAGTAAGAAGAATATAAGAATCATATAGAAAACTGTGGATTGATCCTTTGTAGAACAAAGTGAACTGTCATTCACTAGCAATGGTAATACAAATAAATATCTCTTCAGAAAATAATTAAAAAAAATTTAGCCCTGAGTCAGTGGAGGACACAGATGGTGCCCTCCCATACTTTTGGTGTTGATCACAATCAACTAGCAGCCTCCCCGTGCCTCTGATGCTGGGAGAATGGCTAGCTGGTGACCATAATACTGGGTGATGTCTGGGCCTTGGCTATGACCATGGGGGCCTGTGCTGATGTCTGTGGCTCCTGTTGCCACTGGGGGTCATGTCAATCTAGGTAGCCTGCACAGCCATCCTGGACCATGGTGGCATCCTGTCCTGGGCTGCTGTAGTGGACCATGTCTAGATCAGTGATCCTGCCACAGCCAGGGTCTGTGTTGATGTCCCTGGCCCATGTTGCTGCCAGGGGCCATGCAGATGCCCGGGGTCTAGACACAAACCTGGTACAAGGACACAACATGACATAATACATGAAGGAGGGAGAACGGTCTGTAGCTAGAGTTTTCTCCAGTCCTGCCTGGTCCACAGTCAGGACAATTTTCTGTCACCCGCCAGTCCCACAGCCGCTCAGACCCAACCAAGTAAACACAGAGACTTATATTGTTTACAAAATGTATGGCCGTGGCAGGCTTCTTGCTAACTGTTCTTATAGCTTAAATTAATCCATTTCCATAAATCTATACCTTGCCACCTGGCTTGTGGCTTACGGCATCTTCACATGCTGTTTGTCATGGCAGCGGCTGGCAGTGACTCCTCCCACCTTCCTGTTCTCTCAGTTCTCCTCTCTGTTAGTCCCGCCTATACTTCCTGCCTGGCCACTGACCAATCAGTGTTTTATTTATTGACCAATCAGAGCAATTTGACATACAGACCATCCCACAGCAAGGGTCCACAAAATCCCTGTCATGGATGGTTCTCAGTGGTATAAAGAATAGAAAAATTCAAGTCAGAAAACAGTGTGTCCAACAGTATCACTTTATACACAGTGAAAAGGCAAACAAAGCAGCAAATCCACTGCCTGGAAATTAAATGAGGAGAGCAGTGGAGGAGCAGGGCAGAGCCTGTGCACATCTACCGAGCTACTTCCTGCCTTTCTTTGCTGACAACTGGCCAGTAGGTGCTTACTTTATTATTATCTTTTTGTTTTCTTGCTTACTTGCTTTGAAACAGAGTCTTGCCCTGTATTCCAGGACAACCAGGAATTTATTATACAGCTTGGAGATCTTTCTGCCTTAGCCTCTCAAGTGCAGGGTTATTGGCATCTAACACCACATCTGTCTTTACTGTTATATCTTAATTCTTAATCTACATTATATTTTATGCTGACTTAAAATATTTTGATATGCCATTAAATAAAATTAAACTTGTGAACATGAAAACTTTAAAAGTGGCCAGGGAAATTCCCAGAGGAAGATAATTATTGCAACATTACTAACTCTCTACTTTTTGAGATCATCTGAAAAAAACAGGAGGGAGTTTTAGCAATAACACATTCCCTTAACTGTGTAGCAAGGACATAGCTGAAAAATTCCCACTTCTGATAAAAGAGGAAGTAGTGCCATGTGTAGCAGAGTCTAAGTATGTTTCACCTTGGGATGATAATGAAGAGAGAGAGAGAGAGAGAGAGAGAGAGAGAGAGAGAGAGAGAGAGCTGAAATGTTTTGTGAGATGATGTTAGCAGCTACACTTTTCACATGTGAAGGGCATACCCTCATCCCTGTACCCTGAAATCTCATTTGTGCTGAGATCTGATAAATTCCTGATGGACATAGCATTAGAGGAGCACAAGGGACAAATAAAACTTAGATTTAGATAGATTATCTCTTTTCCTTTTAGGAGATTGCCAGAGCGAGAAAGGAGATGGAAGCCATTGCATTGAGAAATATCTTGGGAGTATTTCTACATTGTCAGTAGGTGACAAGGAGGAAAAGCTATACTATCTCATACTCCAAATACTAGGAAATAAAGAAATTTCAATAAGCCACTCTCTGAACAAACAAGGAAATGGTATGGGAATATCTGGCATTTAAATCATTAATCAAAAACAGAAACAAAATCTACAGAATTGTACTGTAAGGAAAATATATGAAATCCAGAAGCTGAAACTCTTGGCCAAACCTCATCATTGTTTTCCTTGTTTGGATTTGACTTCATTGTGGAGTAGTGTGACCATCTAACCACCCTTTGCAGGGGACATCCCAGAGGTCACATTGCAAGGTACAAAAGTGGGTGCTATAAAGCCCTTGAGCCAAGCATCAGAAATTTCACAGCCTTAAGCCAAGCAAGGTGGTAGTACACAGCTGTATTGCCAGCACTCAGGAGGCCCAAGCAAGAGGATTCAGAATTTAAGATCAGCCTGGGATATATAATAAGACAATGTCTCAAAAAAAAAGAGAGGAAAGGGGGGATAAATAAAGGAGGGGAGCAAGAAAGAGAAAATGAAAGAAAGAGAGGAAAGATAAGGCAAGGAAAGTAGCAGGGAGGGAGAGAATGGAAGAAAGAAAAATGGAGAAAATGTATGGAGAAGTGAGAAGAAAGAGAGAGAAGGAAGGAGAAAGGAGGAAAGACAGGAGGGAGGAAAGAGAAAGAGAGTGAGAGAGGAAGGGAGGAAGAACGAAAGGAAGAAATATTTCATTGCCTCACTTCCCTGTTTATATTGGTTCAGAAAGAGAAATAGTAGAGTTTCAAAGGGGAGGGTAATACTCCCCACCACTCAATTTTGGTAAAAAAGTGGCAAAACAAACAAACAAACAAACAAACAAACACACTAAACAATTTGGGTCAACTTTAATTTACTATAAAATCAGAAATTTAAAATTTAAAATTTAAAAACAATACTGAGAAAAGTAAAAGAAAACTTGAATACAATTGAAAAGATAGCCCATGTTTCGGGAAAAGTTAAGTCAACACCATAAAACACAGGCTTATCATTTTCATAGACTCCAAATCATACAAGGAGCTAGCATGGACTGAAGCCATATGCCAGACAGGATTCCAGATTCACTAAGTCAAAAATCCCTGTGTAATACTTAGGAGATATGTGTGCTAAAAATTACTTGTTTATCTTAAGCTCAAATTTTAAATAGGCATCTTTTATCTGGCAATCCATCTAAGCAGGGCTTAAGAAATCTACTAGAGGCACAATGCTAGTCAACTGAAAGATAATTAAAGCCTGGAGTAAAACATCTGGCAGTAAGCAGTGAGATCACTTAATAGGATGACAAGCTAAGGCAGATATGCAACTATTTTATCAATATAGGATGCAGGCATCTGTCTGATGCTGTAGAAGTCCATTACTAACAGATATTATGAGGTTGGGTGGTCTGAAACATGAATGGCTGAGGAAATGTGAAGAAATCTTCATGTTAATACTTAAAAATAAGACTTTTAAAGTTAAAGCTGGTTGCTAAAATAGTAAAGACCCAATCATATGCAACAGTATGGCATAGATGTTAAAACAATCAGAAGCAAAACCTGTTATTGTTGTAATGGAAAGAATGAAGCTTATGCTGATTTTATTATTGCTTTAAATGGACGTATCAGTTAGATACTCAGCAGGAAAGAAGACATCATCAAGTCAGGGATATTGGAGGTAGGCTTCTTTGGGGTTAGAAGAGTCAGAAGAGCTGAAACCATGGTATCAGCCCTAGCTGGAAAGACAAGGAAAGCCCCAGTGCTGAAATCTGGATATACACATACATACAGTTTATTTCTTTCCCAAATTCACTGTTGGCTGAATCTGACTTCAGCTAGAAGGCAAAGGGATATACGCAGGTCATCCCAAAGGGTCCAGGATCAAACAGGTGAGGCAGTAAAACAGAAGGGCAGATGAGAAAATGGAACCACTTTTTGTGACAATTACAATAAACTGAAGTAGGCCAATGAAGGAGTTTAATGATACCATAGTTAACAACTAGATTCTATATCAAAACAAATAAATCAAAAACTAGACATCAGAAAACAGGCAAATGGTATACCCAAAGGATACTTTATTCTACCACAAGACAACTTGCTCAACCATGTTCATTACTGCTCTAGTCGTAATAGGTAGAAATTTGAAACACCGCCCCCCAGGTCAATTGGTAGAGCATGAGACTCTTAATTTCAAGGGCCTGGGTCTGTGCCCCACATTGGGCACCACTTGCTATCTGAAACTCACAAGACTCTGTTTAATGGGTATCAAGGATTTATTAGGATATAAAATGGGGGAAAATACACTCATGGATACAGAACCAAATAAACAGTTGCCCTTTTCCTCCATTCTGCCTGGGAATGAATGGATCTAGCCGTCTGGTCTCTGATCATCCCAAGAGAGCAAGAGTGCACCCTTGCCTCAGATTTTAAGCAGTTGCATAACCTGCCAACAGGCCACACTCTAAGGCTGGTACTAGAAAGCTATTGGTGGAATGAATAGTTGCAACAACCTATATATATATCTTCACAGAAGAATGGATAAAGAACATGTGTTATATTTATACAATGGAGATTTAATCAGCCATTTAAAAAGAAATGACATAATTTGCAGGCAAATGGATGGAACTAGGGAAAATATCATACTGAGTGAGATATCCCAGACCCAGAAAGATAAATATATTCACTTATATGTGGATATTAGCTCTTAAGTCAATGATAGACAAGCTACAAGTCATAGAACCACAGAGGTATAGAGTAAGGGAATAGAGTAAGGGAATAGAAGGAACAAATACACAGCCACTCTCATATAGGGTGAACTTTAAAATGAAAATGTAACAGACATGGATATCAAGTAGAGTAAGACCAACAATGAGAGTGGAGAAGGCAGGAGTCGAAGCATGTGATCACGCAGCCAAAATCAATTAGCAGAAGGCTGTTACTGACTCATTTCATTTTGTGACAGATCATGTGGAATTTAAAGCACCTAGAGACACACATGATGCGGTTGGCACAACCATGTTATAGTCCTGCAAATCCCCACTTCCAGGTTGGATTATCAGTAACATTTTACCCTTAAACACTGGACAGAATTGTAACTCAGAGAAATCCACCACCCCTAGAGAAGTATTCTATTCATCAAAATTTATTGTAAAACATTAGAAAATCACAAGAGACCACAAGAGATGAAAGAAAGTGATCAATGATCCACACCTAGAAGGCAGCATGCTCCAGCAGCTTAAAGTTGAGATGTCTATGGTTAACCATACGGTTAAAGCTATTCAATTTTTTCAAAAGCACAGAAAAAAACCACAGACCTTATGTGAAATGGTATGAACTATTTAAAATGAGCAATATCAAGAACTATTGCTGTAAACAATGTGTCTAATCACACAACTAATGACATATTGTTAATAAAATATTACCAACACACATTACAGCATAATAAAATGGTCCTGACAATGCCAAATGGGCCTATTTTCTGGATATGAACAGATGGGAAAATATTTTTCAAAAAGAACTCTATCAGTAAACATTCTAATTAAAATTCTGTTATATTAATTTATTGATTTACTTAATTATTCTCTTATTGTATATGTATGTATGTGTACAGACATGTCAACATATATATGCATAGAGGCTGGAGAACTTGCAGAAAATGATTCTCTTTCTACCATGTGAGTCCTGAAAACCAAACTCAGATCATTAAGCTTGACAGCAAGGGCTTTACCACTGAGCCATCTCACTGACCCCATGTTTTACTATAAGAGGAAAAATAAGTCTGTGTATGTGTGTGTGTGTGTGTGTGTGTGTGTGTGTGTGTGCATATTTTTTTGTGTGTGTACTATATCCATAGGAAAAGAACACTGAAATAATATGTCTTTTACTCAAGGATCAATAGGTAAACAATGGTAGTAGTATTTACTATGCTTGACATTTAAGGATCCTAATAGATGAGGATGCTTTCATGATGCAGGGTGATGTGATAAATGCTCCATTATTAACCTTGTTACTACTGTTGTTTGGCACCTTTCTTAGGGGTTTTGTCATTGTAGCTATAAAATGAAATCATCACTACTTTAAGACAATAGTATTTTATATCATAAAGGAAATGCTACAACTTCCAGATCAATAAGTAGAAGAATTCTTCTAGGAGAATTGGATAGCCCTTGACACACAGAAATTCCTAATATTCACCTAAATGGCAACAGTTCCAGAGAGATAATGAATGTTGATTTCCAACAGCAAAATTGTTTCTACAAAAATAAACATTCTAAGAAATATGATCTAAAGTAAACTTTATGTGGATAAAACTTGAAATTTTTCATTATCAAAGTAAGGGCAACTGAAGTTCATAAAAGCTGCTTTTAAACAGACATTTTCAACAACAAAAGAGTAAGAGTATCACATGAGTAAAATTTTTATATAATAATTAAATTTAGCATCATTAAAAAATAGGCCAATAGCTAGACAGGAAGAGGTTGAATGGGACTTCTAGAGACAGAGAGGAAGATTCTGGGAAGAAAGAAGGAGGTACCAGCCAGACACAGAGAAGAAATGGGAGGTGCAAGATGAAAGAGAGGTAACGCCATGTAGTAGAACATAGATTAAAAAAATATAGGTTAATTGAAGTTATAAGAGCTAGTTGTGACAAGCCTAAGCTAATGGCCAAGTTTTCATTATATATATAAAGCTTTTTGCAAGGTCATATGAAAAAAATAAACAAGCAAAAATATAAGAAAAGAAGAAAATTAAGAAATAAATAGACCTTTAAGATTACAAAACACATAAGTTTAAAGCAATAAACTAAAAAGATTTTTGTCCAGGTAAGAATAAAGATAAAATAGAATGGGTTCAAACAGTGTAAAAATATATTCCAATACATACAGAAGTCTTCTATGTGGTAGGATAGAAATCTAAATTGAAAGGGAAAAGTGGATTATTTAAATAACTGTGTTAAAAGTGTATGCATAATGATATGATTCCTCAAATTAAGTTCCAAATGAAGCATGCATTACATGTGAATAATGTGTGAATTAGTAAATGAAAAATTATTAGCAATATGTCAGCAAACTATAATAAAATTACTACTTGAATTTAAAGTGGGAGGGTCTTCTGAAATACAGTTCAATTTCAGAAGCTTACTCATAAAACTGAGGCAGAAGGATCCATGCTAAGTGGTAGCCTCAGCTCCAAACACTGTCTCAAAGGAGATAAAAATAATACCTAGAAGGTATCAGAAGAAAAGTTGATAAATGATGTTTAAATATTTTGCACATTCTCAAATACTGCTCAAAAGAGCCAGCTTATGAATACATACCCATCCTGTAGACCAGCACTATATAGAGATAATCTAATCACTTACTGATAGGGGACAGACAAGATGAGTAGGTCTACCTTCACTCTAAAAACTGTTCGGCCTTAAAAGGAGAGACAAAGATTTTTCTTTGAAGACAGGGAATGATTTCCAAGAAAAGAAACAAGTCACCTTTATAAGAATGTAGTGACATACAGAATTGTAATTGTAGATTATATATGTATAAAATATTGTTTGGGAAATACTTAAGAGACAGAAATCATTGGTTGTTTTTAGTAGTAAGAACTGCTTTGTTGAGGTCAGAGGCAAATTGAAAGTTTTTTGTTGTTGTTGTTGTTGTTTTGTTTTGTTTTATTCTTTTCTCATATATTATACCCCAACCACCACCATTTTTGCTCCCTCCTCTCCTCCCAGTCCTTCTCTTCCCCCTTTTTCATTCTCTCCCAGATCCACTCCTCCTCCCTTTCCTTGCAGAAAAGGGCAGGCTTCCAAGGGTTATCAACCAAACACGGCATATCAAGATGCAGTAAGACTAAGCACATCTTCTCATATAAAGGCGGGACTAAGCAACCTAGTAGAAGGGAAAGGGTCCCAAAGGTCAGCAGAAGAGCCAAAGTCAGTCCCCGTTCCCACTATTGAGTGTCCCATAAGAATACCAAGCTACACAACCGTAACATATATGCAGAGGACCTAGGTCAGACTCATGTACTCTGTGATTGCCACTTCAGCCTCTGTGAGCCCCTATAAGCCTTGGTTAGTTGATTCTGTGCGGCTGTTTTCTTGTGGTGTCCTTTACCCCTCTGACTCCTATAATCCTTCCATGTCCTCTTCTGCAGGATACCCTGAGCTCTGCCTAATGCTTAGCTGTGGATCTCTGCATCTGCTCCCATCAGTTGCTGGAAGGAGCCTCTCTAATGATGATGATTATGCTAGGCTCCAGACCAGAAGTATAGCAGAGTATCATTATGAATCATTTTGGTGAGGTTTTTTTCCTTTCTTTCTTATTTTGCCAGTTGTGTTTGGTTCTATCCTAGGTCTCTGGGCTACTCAGCCTCTAGCTCCTGGACCTTCATGAAGTGTCGGGGGTGAGCTCCCTCTCATGGTATGAATCTCAAGCTGAACCAGCCATTGATTGTTCATTCCCACAATTTCTGTGCCACCTTTACCCAGCACATCTTATATGCAGGACAAATTGTGGGTCGAAGGCTTTGTAACTGCCTTGGTGTCCCAACCCCTCCATTTGAAGCCTTGCCTGGTTACAGAAAATGGTTGGTTCAGTCTCTGCATCCCCCATTACTAGGAGTCTTTGCTAGGGTCACCCTCAGAGATTCCTGGAAGTTTCCATTGTACTTGGTTCCTACTTTGCCCCCAAACGCCCCCAAATCTGGTTGTCTCTATCCATCTCCCCTACCTGACCCTCCTGTTCCCATAATCAACTGTTTGATTTAATACCATGTATGTCTTCCTTTTTCCAAAGAGTAAATATGTACGATTTAAATGAATAAAAATTAACAAAGTGAGTGAGAGTAAGTCTCAATCCAAGGCCTATTCTAAAGAATCAATGTAAACATCTCAAGTATACTGTGTAGAGATTTCCATCCCCTAAGAGTACTGTGGTCCTGTTTATTCACTCTACAGACAAGTGCTAGATGTTGCTTTAAAATGTTTCATTTGCTTCTACAGCTTAACAGCATCTGAAAATTTGATTATTTCTGTTATTGAAAAAAATTAATTTAAGTTTTTTATTTTCTCTGAATTAAAAATTGAAAGATGCAGCAAGAAAGTAATACATTTAATTGACTATATTACACTTCCCATGAATATAAAGAATGAGATCCTCAGAGTTTCAGGGTTTTTACAGGAACTGAGGTATGAATGTGAACCAAGTGTTCCCCATCAGAGACACCTGCGAACTTCAACCAGTATGGATTTGTATGTGTTGGCAAGGCCAGGTAACAAATGAACCCTATTCTCACAGAATGTCTGGCCTGAGTTCCTGTGATTAAATCTTGACTTTGATGAATCTTGGACCTTTGGAAAGAGAATAAGGAGTCAGAAGACAATAGGCTGATAAGAAATTATAGAGTCAGCTCTGCTCAAGTTGAAACAAAAGCAGAAACCCAAGTAAGTGCAAAGACATAAACAGGAGAATACCTAAGAAATGGCAGCCCAAGTTCAGATGAACACTTTTGTTTTCATGAGAGTTCAATACATAGAAAAGTCTAATACTTTATTATTTGTATTTGGTCTGTTGGATAATTTCAGTGAATAATGACTGATTGTTTGGGACAACATATATAATCTGAGAATTTTCTTTGTAAAACAACTTAAGTGGTGATCCAACATGCTGCCCTTACTTCAAGGTAATAAAAAATTATGTATCTTGCTTCTTTATATTCCATAGATTTCTTGCAGAGACGGGTGTTTTATCTACATTTACATCATCAACTCACACTAACAACACTGAGTGAAGTCAATGGTCAGTGCTCTGTTAAAAGAAGAGGCCAAAAACATGAATGCATTTACAAAAGAGTAGGTTGTAAGCACTGAGAATGTTACTAATTTGATTTTACTAATGTAATTCTAGGCAAAACTTCAAATTATATGGCATGAAGTTATTAAGATAAAGTAATTTTATTAGGTATACTTTATTAAGAAATATTTTAAAGGTTTATCAAGGGGATCTTGTGGTAACTTAAAAAGTTAGAGCTGAAATTCGGTGCATTCAAATATAGAAACTACATCCAGCTCCTGATATCTGTGTATAATTAGTGTTAGCCACCCACCTCCCACCAAATGCACAAAATCCATAGATGCTCACGTCCCTCATACAAATGGTGCAGTGTCTGCCTGGAACCAATGCTTACTCTCCCATGGCTTTAGGTTATCTCTACAATACCTAAGAGAAAGTAAATGCTCAATAAATTGTTTTTTCTTCTTATTTCAGGAAACATTATAAGCCTAAAAATGTACCTATACCCAGTCTAGACACAAACTTCCTCCTGTGTTTCAATCTAAATGTGGTTGAACCCAAGGTTATAGACTAGCAAATATCCTTCTAATTATTGCCCATAGCTTGCCTGAGGACTGGAGAGTTTTCTACAGGCAAAGTTAATAAGTTATAGAAGACTCGAGTATTAAGTAAAGAAAGACATTTTGTGATAAATTAGTGGGAAAACATTTCAACAAGTATCTAATAAGAATTTTTCCCAACACTAACAATTTTTATTTAATGAAAGTACTTATGAAATGATGACTATACAGAATTATATCCATTTTAATCCCCTGGAACTGTAGGTTTGTAATTAAGCTCTACATATACTGATGCTAAGATAACCCCTATTTTAAACTATTAATTATTTTTTTTCCCAATTGGATAGAAAATGATGGTGCCATGTCAAGTAAGGATAACATTCAAAAATGATTTGGAAAACACAAGTGAAATAAAACAGTTTGCAGACTCTACCCCAGCATTGCCCAGGTTTGCAACAAAACAGAGCAGGGAGAATTCTTCAGATGTATCTTCACTAGGAAAAATATCAGAATATGTTTTTCAAAACTCTGCACATTAAGCAAAGCTTCTAGTAAACCTAGGAACATTTATTTACTTGAAACAGTTGAGTCTTTTGAACTGAAGAAGACAAGTTGTACATATAAGCCATCACAGCACAATCACTGGCTGGCTACCACACTAAGGAACCAGATATACCATTGAGCAGAAAACCACCAAATAAAAACTAAAGAAACATCTGAGAATTGTATTTCACCAAATAAAAGATATTTGAAGTGGAAATTCATAAAGCAAAAACACTCAGAAACGCTGGAACTGAAGTGGACCATCACAAAGGTATAGCCTAGACAGACTCATCATATTCTAGCAGATAAAAGAAAAAATACAGTCTTTGGGAGGTAAATTAAGTGATTTTTTAATTTAATAATTATATTAAATAAATTAAAGGAACAAAATGAAATAAAATTAAGAACAATGAAGGAGCTGCTTTTTCAGGAAAACACCAAATGGTGGATGACGACCGTACAGCGGAAGATCTTGGGCCCAGGATTACGAGGCCATGGCAGCTTCAGCAGAAGATTCAGCAGCAGTCTTATGGGTCATGATCGAGGCCATGGCTAAGGCCACCACTGGGTTTATGCAGGTAAAGCTGAAGACAAGGAGTGGATCCCATCACCAAGCTGGGCGGCCTTGTCAAGGAAGGATATAAGTATCAAGTCCCTGGAGGAGATCTACCTATTCTCCCTTCCCATTAAAGAATCTGAGATTTTTCCCTGGAAGCATCCCTAAAGGATGAGGTTCTATAGATCATGCCAGTGCACAGCCCAGGCTGGCCAGCAGACCAGGTTCAAGGCTTTTGTCACTATTGGGGACTACAATGGTCATATTGGTCTTGGTGTTAAATGCTCCAAGGAGGTAGCCACTGCCATCTAAGGGGCCATCATCTTGGCCAAACTTTCCATTGTCCCTGTGTGGAGAGGCTACTGGGAGAAAAAGATTGGTAAGCCCCACACTGTTCTGTGCAAAGTGACTGGCTGCTGAGGCTCTGTGTTGGGTGTCTCACCCCTGTCCTCCAGAGGCACTGGCATCGTCTCTGCTCCTGTGCCCAAGAAGCTACTGATGATGACTGGTATTGATGACTGCTACACATCAGCCAGGGGCTGCACTGCCACCCTGGGTACCTTTGCCAAGGCCACCTTTGATGCCATCTCCAAGACCTACAGCTACCTGACCCCTGACCTCTGGAAAGAGACTGTGTCCACCAAGTCTCCATATCAGAAATGTACTGACCATCTTGTGAAAACCCACACCAGAGTCTCTGTTCAGAGGACCCAGGTTCCAGCTGTGGCCACTACATAAGGGTTTTTAAAGAAGAAAAATAAAGTGAATTAAGTCTATTTTAAAAAAAAATGAAGGAACAGAGCCTCAGAGGCCATGGCCCATCAGAAAGCACAAGCATTCTGTCTAAATAGCAGGGATTCTCAGAGAAGAAAATAGAAAAAAAAATTGATTTGAAAATAGTCACTTAAAATGTCCAGAATTCAATGAAAATATTAATTTACATCTTCAAAGAGCACAGTGGTTTTCTTTTTTTTAAACCACTAAAATTATGTAATTTTTATTTTATTTTATTCTTCTCTCATACATTACATCTTCACTACAGTTTCCCCTCCCTCCAACCCTCCCAGTGTCCCCCCACTTCTCTCTGTTCTCCCCAAGATCCACTCCTTCTCCATTTCCCTTAAAAAAGAGAACAGTCTTCCCAGGGATATCTACCAAGCATGGCAAATAATAAGTTACAATAAGACTGGGCACATACCGATAGATCAAGACTGGATGAGACAATCCAGAAGGAGGAAGAGGGCCCATTCCCACTGTTAGGAGACCCACAAGAACACCCAGCTATACAACCATATCTTATATGCAGAGGACCTAGCTCAGAGCCATACGGGGTCCATGACTATCACTTCTCTCTCCAGGATCCTCTATGAGCCCTGCTTAGTTGATTCTGTGGGCCAGAGCACAGTGATTTTTAAGAGTGGGAAATGCAAAGAAACCCAAACCTGAAGTCTTTATAACCAATGCTTTAGATTCAACAAGTAGAAATCTTGCAAGCACTGACAGAAGAGGGGCACAAGCTGTGAAAAGGTGACAAGTGACCCAAACAGGGGAGACTCCAAATGCATGGGGGCAGAGGGGTATCAGTAGGCACCATAAAGCTGAGCAGCTGGCAAGTATCTCATACATGTAATCCCAGAACTCAGCAACAGGCAGGAACTGATGCAGGAGGATGGCATTTGAGACCTCACTCTAGGCTTCTGTGGTGGTTTGGATGAGAATGCCCCCCATAGGCTCAGATGTTTGAAAACATGGTTCCCCAGCTCCTGGTGCTGTTTGGATAAGCTTAGGAGGTGTGGATTTGCTGGAGGGCAAACATCGCTGAGGAGAGGCTCTGAGGCTTTAAAAGCCACTTGCCATTCCCAGCTTATACTCCCTGCTTTCTGCTTGAGGTTCAAGAAGTGAGCTCTCAGCTGTTCCTGCTACCATGCCTGCGGAGTGCTGGCAGGAGTCCCTGCCACAATGGTCTCTTAGCCCGTTGGAACCATAAGCTCAAATAAACTCCTTCTTCTGTAAGTTGACTTGGTTATGGTGTTTATCACAACAACCACCAAGTAGCTAACACAGCTCTGTATAAGAGCTCCCCAAATAAGCGCAGAGACAGACCACCAATTGAGAGCTCTGCAATTCTATACCAGAGAAGTTATCTAATGAACCAAACACCTCTTTGGGAGAATACTATGGAGTCTAGGAATCCAGGAGATAGATCTGAAAAATTCCACAGCAAAATCATTCTATGGTGAAAGGATGAAGTTGGTTTCTTCCATACAAAGTAGACAAAGACATCTCTGCTTGCCGCTTCTATTTGGCCATGTCCTGGAGGTCCTTCGTAGGACAACTAAGTAAGGAGACAAATCCAGAAGCACCCAGATTCCAAAGGATGACATAATCTCATGCATGGAATTTCCTGAAGAGTCATTATAGCTAAAATAGTTCAGAAAAAATATAGGAGGCAAGATTAATATGAAAAAATTAATTGCATCTTGTACATCTGGATGATACTCTGAAAATGAAATTAAAGACAGCCTCATTTAATTCATCAAAATAATGAAATATACAGGATTTTTTGTAGATCTGTCTTAGATTTTTATACAACATCATTTAAATAAATGGAAGACCTAAATAAATCAAAAGATACCAAATCATCACTCTACTCTGGACTCATGTCCTCCTGGAAGTCTAGAGTTGAATGGGAGTCACACGTGTCTTACAACAGATGGAATACATTTGAAAATGAGGGGTAGTAGGAGGAGCCATACTTCTTATTTCCAGCCACTGAAAGCTGCAGCAATCAAGACTGTAGTAATGTTCAGAAGATTAACGTAACTACCAAGAGGATAGAATTAAGAGTTCAGAAAACATCAGAGACTTCATAGTTATTTTTTTGACTAAGGTCCTAAAACCATCCATGGGGAAACAAGCACCTTTTGAAAAGTTGTTAATGATAACATGGAAATACACATGCAAAAGAATTACCTCAGGTTGTACAGCAAAGTGTCCATTTGGAAGAAAATCTTTCAAGATTGTATTTATGTAAGAGTTATAAGTTTGAAACATAATATTAAATACTGGTGGATTTGGCTTGAGCAATTATTCCTTAAATAGAACATTAAAGTACAAGCAATCAAAGGAGTAAAGAAATAAATTGGATTTCCTCAACATTAAAACCATTTATGCTTCAAAGGACACTGTTAAGAAATTGCAAAAGTAACCTACAGAATGAGAGAAAGTATGTGGGAATCACAGATCTGATTGAGGACTGATATCCAGAACATAGAAAGGATTCATCAATGCAATCATAAATCACAAATAACCCGATTAAAAATGTTCAAAGGATTTGAAATGGCATTTCTGCAAAGAAGATAAACAAATCACTAATAAACACATGAAAAACTTAACAGCTTTAGTCATCAGGGAAATGCAAATCAAAACCACAGTGAGATAGTACTTCATATCCACTAGAAGGGAAATAATCAAAGTCAAGCAAAGGCAAGTGCTGATGAGACTGTGAGAATGCTCTCTCACATCTCTGATGAGGATGCAACACAATGCTGTAGCATTCTGTTAACAGCTCAGTAGAATATAAGGAGTTAAAAACTAAAAACTAAAGGTACCATATGACTTTCAATTATGTTCCTTGATAAATAACCCAGAAAATTTGAAAGTACATTCATATACAAAAATGTGCAAATGAATGTTCCTAAGAGAATTAATTATAATATTTTATATATGTTATAAAATAACTCAGATTGCTCTTCAATTGATCCAAATACAGATACAATATGTCATAGTCATAATCTGGACTGCTATTCAGCAATTAACAGTAACTATTAATACTTTAAACAATATGGATGGCTCTTAAAAGTATTATATTAAATTAAGAAAGCAAGTTACAAAAGATCACAACAATGTGGTTTTATTTGCATCAAATTCCTAGAATTGCCAAATAACTGCTTAGAGATAGACATCGTAATATTGGGCTGAGAATTTAGAAGCAATGTCCTGAAGGGATGGATAATGGGTTTTGAGCTTTTAAAATCAGATATAAGTGTTCTCAAATTGACTAGTGACGATGGTTGTGTTTCATGATACATACATAAAAATACCCAATTGCTTTATTTAAAAAGTTGAATTTTATAGTATGCATTCAAAACTAAATAAAATATAAAATATATTAATGTGACTCATTGAAGATAGAAGCAAAAACAATGTAAATTATCTCAACTATTTTTTTTCTTTTTTTGGAATTTATTTTATTTTATTTTACAATATAATTCAACTTTACATATCAGTCATAGATTCCCCCGTTCTCCCCCCTCCCGTCCCGCCCCCCTCCCCCCGGTCCACCCCCCATTTCCATTTCTCCTCCAGGGCAAAGACCCCCGAGGATTGAGATCAACCTGGTGGACTCAGTCCAGGCAGGTCTATTCCCCTCCACCCAGGCTGAGCCAAGCATCTCTGCTAAGCCCCAGGTTTCAAATACAGCCAAATCATGCACTGAGCACAGGACCTGGTCCAACTGCCTGGATGCCTCCCAGACAGATCAAGTCAATTAACTGTCTCACCCATTCAGAGGGCCTGATCCAGTTGGGGGCCCCTCAGCCATTGGTTCACAGTTCATGTGTTTCCATTCGTTTGGCCACTCATCCCTGTATTCCATCCATCCCTGGTCCCAACAACTCTTGCTCACATAAACCCTCCTCCTTCTCGCCAATTGGACTCCCGGAGCTCCACCCGGGGCCTGACCGTGGATATCTGCATCCAGTTCCCTCAGTCACTGGATGGGGTTTCTAGCACGACAATTAGGGTGTTTGGCCATCCTATCACCAGGGTAGGTCAGTTCGGGCTATTTCTCGACTGTTGGACTGTTGCCAGCAGTCTATTGTGGGGGCATCTTTGTGGATTTCTGTGGGCCTCTCTAGCACTTTGCTTCTTTCTATTCTCATGTGGTCTTCATTTGCCAAACTAAATAAAATATAAAATATATTAATGTGACTCATTGAAGATAGAAGCGAAAACAATGTAAATTATCTCAACTATTATCTGATAAAATTCAGTAATTTTAGAATTCAAAAATATCAATAAACTAATAGTAGATGAGTTTTGCATAGATGGATAAGGAGTAGCTACCAAAGCATACAGCAAATAAGAAAAAAAAATCAGAACCCACTATAAGTTCTTTCACATAATGAAATATTGCCGTCCTAGTTGCTGGGAGAGTGGGATGAAGAAACACTGGGCATCATGCAGAAAAGCCTCAGACAGGTGCTATCAATGAAGGAAAGATAGCCTGTGAGCCACACTGGGAACTGAAGGAGCTGTGGCTGGAGCTTCAAATCCAGAGACATTTGTCAAAGTGTCAGACTAAGGGAGGGAATGATGCTGGCCAAGAAGTATCAAAACTTGAAGAGAAATCATCCACCACCTGATTTTTAAGTAACTTAATGAATTACAAGAAAGAAGACCACAAATAAAATCCTATTTAGTCAAAACAGAGCCAAAGGGCTGAGGGCTACATACAGAACAAAATCTCCTGTGCAGCCAGTGAAGACCACAGCCACCACTTCAAATAAGCAAACAATAAAATAAAAAAGAAGATCTAAGATGAGGCCCCCCAACAAAAATATCATGGAAACTAGCCAAGCAGAAATCATGTATTTAAGGTGCTAAAAAAAAAAGAACACACAAAATAGAACATTGTGTGTAGTGAGACTATTCTTCAAAAGTGAGGGCAGAAAGATGACATTAGGAAAGGATCCCTAAATAATTCACCACTTGCTGTGTCTTCCTCCAAGACTTCTCAAAGGCTCAGAGTGGATTCTTCTGGCAGGAGACACATCATGCCCAATGGAGGCTGAAACATTGCAGAACACACAGGTTACACACATGCAATCAAAATACACTTCCATAGTTAAACTCTGGCACTACTGCGGGTGATGCAAGTGTTAAATTATAGTTAAAACAACTGCTGCTTAAGTATCTGCACAGCTCTACAGATGAGGAGCCACTGTATCCTAAGATTTCTATAGATGTGGGAAATTGTGTTTGTTTTTGTTTGGGGAGGTGTTGTTTTTTGTATTTGTTTCTGTTGTTGTTTTGAGACTGGGTCTTATGTATCTCAGGTTGGCCTTGTACTCCCTCTGTAGTCAAGAGTGACCTTGAACTTCTGATCTTTCTTCCTCCACTTCCCAAATAGAGTTACAGGAGTGGACTTATAGGAGTTATAGTTAAAACCACACCTGGACTATATGTACTGGGGGTTAAACCCAGGACTTTGTGCATCAAGTCGAGCACCCTACCAACTGAGCTGCCTCTTAGGAACTGAATTTTGCTTTTCATAAGACAGAATTTCATTATACATCCCAGATAGGCTTCAAACTGGTGATCCTACTGTCTCAGCCATCTAAACACTGAGATTACAGGTGTGACCACCTGTAACACGAATTGCTAAATGGTCTTATTGATTAAAAAAAAAAACCTGGAGCCAGATATTGGGGTGAATACTGAAAGATCAGAGAAACAGAACAAGCCACAGCCACTAGCTATTACCTTACCAACTCCACGAATCCTCAGACTGAAGTTCTCAGTCTCAAGAACATGAGTTCCTGTTTCCTCTCACCTTATATACCTTTATGTGTCCTGCCATATCACTTCCTCTCTCTGCCTAGCTATATCACTTCCTCTTTCTGCCCAGGTCTATCACTTCCTGTCTTTCTGTACAGACCTCCAGACCTCTATGGTTAACAAGTGTTGGCATTCAAGGCGTGTGCTACCACACCTGGCTCTGTTCCCAGTGTGGTCTTGAACTCACAGAGATCCAGATGGATCTCTGCCTCCCAGATGCTAGGATTAAAGGATTGTGCTACCATTGCCTAACTTCTATGTTTAATATAGTGGCTGGCTTTTTCATCTGATCCTCAGATAAACTTTATTAGGGTGCACAATATTTTGGGGGACACAATATATCACCACAACTATCATGCCTGGTTTTCTTTAATTTAAAATTTTAGTGGATACCATGGCAACATAAACCACAGGATGTTTTGTTACATTTATACATTCTGTAATCAGACTACTTAAATATATTTCTAATTAAAGATTTCTTTATATATTTTAAATGTTAACCCTTGATTGTGTAGTTTCCAGGTATTTTTCTCATTCTGCTGTTTTTCTTTTTATTTATAGATTATTCCCTTCACTGTGCAGGGGGTTTGAATTTTGATGTAATACTACATAGTCTATTTTGGCTTTGCTTTCTTATAGTTTTGGAATCATCTGCAAAAACATAAGTCCAACATCCTGATGTATTTCTCTGGTTTTCTTCTAGTAGTTTTAGAGTTTCAAGTCTTACATTTAGTTCCATAACTAATTTTGAGTTGATTTTTGTAACTTCTAGTAGGCAATGGTCCACTTTCATTCTTTTTTTTTTTTTTTTTTTTTTTTTCTGGAGCTGAGGACCGAACCCAGGGCCTTGAGCTTGCTAGACAAGCGCTCTACCACTGAGCTAAATCCTCAACCCAATGCACATGAATATGCAAGTTTCCCAGCACCACTAATTAAAAACATCACTTTTTTTTTTCTTGTCTGTTCCCAGTACCTTTTCCAAAATGATGCAGCTGCTGGTTCATGAATTTACTTTTCAGCTATTCCATCCCTCTGGTGTACTGCCAGGGAGTTTCCTCAGGCTTACTCTGTCTCTTTGGAGGTTATTTTTTGTTTGTTTGCAATCTCATGAAATTTTTAGGTGCTTCTTTTCCTGTTCTGTGAAGATCATCATTAGGATTTTGTTAGGGATTGTATTGATCCCTAAGTCAATTAAATGTTATCAGTTCTTCTAGGCCATCAACATCTCCAGTTTTGATCATCTTTGTTTATCTTAGTTTTTAGTTTCTATGTATCCTTCTCCATCTTGGTTAAGTGTATTACTAGTTGTTTAGTTTTGTTGCATCCCTGCAACAAATCCCACATGATGGTTGAAAATAACCTTTATAAGGTGCATCTATTGTATGTATGCTTGCTTTCTTCAATTCTGTTTCAAATGATTTGGTTACACAGTAATGGTATTGATCCTTGTATGTTGAATTTACTACTTGTAACTTTGTTGAATTCACTTATTTTTGCTCATATTTATGGTAAATTCTTTGTGATTTTTTATATGTAAGATAATGATAAGGAATTAACAGTGGAAATCTGACTTCTTCTTTTCCAGTATGAATGCCTTTTATTTCTTTGTCTTGCTTGCTTATTCTGACTATGACTTCCAGTACTGTGAAAAGTAAAAGTGAAGTAAAAGCCATGGAACTGAGTATCCTTGGCTTGTGCTGGAGTCTAGAGAGAAGCTCGCAGCCTTTCCCTATTCAGTGTGCTTGCTTTTCTTCACTATGTATGATTTTTATTTTGTTGAGCTGTGTTCACTCTATACGTCATTTATTTAAACATTTTATACTGAAGGGATATTGAATTTTCTGCAGTGCCTTTTCCCCAGTGAGATGATTGTGTGCATTTCCTCCATTCCGTTCACACAGTTTCATGCATTAATTTGTGTGTGTTCATCACCCTAGCATCCCTGCAATGAATCCCACACAACCATTGAAAATAACTTTTATAATGTGCAGTATAGATACCATTTTCTTATATTTTGTTGAAGATTTCTTCATCTGTGCTCAGCAAGATGTTGGAATCTAACTTCTCTTTTCTCATATTATATTCTTTCTGTTTTCAGCATCACAATGGTGCTTGTCACACAGAAAGTTTTTGGAAGAATTCTTCCTTCATCATTGATGGGATAATTAAGAACTAGTGAATTAATCCCATCAATATTTTGTAAATTTTAGCAGTGAAGTTTCCTGATTGGAGACCTTTTATTGCTGATTCATTCTTATTGAATGCTGTTTTCAATTTATTCATGGTACATTTTTGGTAAAGATTATGTGTTCAGGAACTTGTGGTTCTTCTGAATTGTCAAGCGATGCTTTAATTTATAAGGATAAATTATTTACAGTGAGTTTATTGCTGTGCCCACTTAGCAGAATAGTAGGAGTGTCTCCTCTGTGGCCTGTGTCATGCTAAGGGCATAGCATGAGGATAATCTCTGATGGTCCTTTGTAATTCTGGGTCCCCAGTTGTAATAGATTCTTCCACATTTCTAACCTGCTTAAGTCTTCTCGCTGTTTTCTTACCTACCTAGCAACGTGTTGATGTATTTTTTTGCAGAGAATTAACTCTTTAATTGATTGCTCTTCATTTTTCTCTATATCTGCTTTTCGGTTCCAGCTTTGGTGGCTGTCCTCGCACTGCCTTGAGTCTGATTGGTTCCCGCTTTCCCCTCTTCTTGACATGCATTAGGAACATGTCTGAGATAGTTCTACTCTTTCTATGGTGGGTTGCTTCTAACTTCCTCCTTCGCTAGACTTTTGCTGTAGGCTTTGGGTTTGAGCACCTTGTGTTGTTACTTCTATGTGACTTAACAAATTGTGATTGTTGACTTTTTTTTTCTAGATTGATCGTTTTCCAAGATTATGTTGTATGGTTTTGTGTCTTTGTTCACTTCCAAATCTTTCTTGTTAGGAGTTACTAGTTTTATTACATTATTATTGGAAAAGATATCTAGTAAAATTCAATATAAATATGTAATATATTAAGTTCTTTGAGAGTTTCAAACAATATGTTTTCATCATATTAACCTGCCCCTTCCCCTAACTACTCCCAGGTCCGTCCAACTTCCCTACCCACCTAATTTTATGTCATTTATTTTAAAAAGTCCATCAAGATTCATTTGTGCTGCCCATATGTTCTTGGAGGCATGGAGTTCTACTGGAACTTGTAGCAGGAATCTTAGAAGGTCTTATTAATAAAAACAAATCTGGGCTGGGTATTGGGGTGTATGCTGGAAGATCAGAAAGGCAGAACAAGCCACAGGCACCTCACCTTGCCAATTCCTCAGCTGATCCTGTTTCCTCAGACTGGAAGCCTCCATGTCCTCATTCGAATGGCTCTCAGCTGAACTGCTGGTAAAAGCCTAAAAGCTTAACCAGCTTAGTTCCTGGTTTTCACGCCTTATATACCTTTCTGTTTCCTGCCCTCACTTCCTGGGATTAAAGACTCACTTTCTGGGATTAAAGGCATGTGTCACCATGCCTGGCTGTTTCCAATGTGACCTTGAACTCACAGAGATCCAGACGGATTTCTGCCTCTGGAATGCTAGTATTAAAGGCGTGAGTGCCACCATTTTCTAGCCTCTGTATCTAGTGACTGTTCTGTTCTCTGACCGCAGATAAGTTTATTAGGGTGCACAATATTTTGGGGAACAAATACCACCACAGGAATTTGGTCTACTTACTAGAGACTATGTTCTTGACTCTCACTCTCCTAGCAGCTATCAATTGCTGATAGCTTCTCAGCTACAGATGGGTATGAAGTCTCATACTAGGATATGATATGGCTTGAGCTTACACAGGTCTTGTGCATACTATCATAAATGCTGTGTCTTCATATGTGCAGTTGTGTCCAAAAGACATAGTTTCCTTTTAGTCATCCACAACTTCTGGCTCTTATACTCTGTCTTCCCCATCTTCCACAATAATCCCTAAGTCCTGGGAGGAGGGGTATGATACAGATATCCATTTAGGGCTGAATATTACACAGTCTCTTATTCTCAGCACTTTGGTCAATGGTGAGCTTCTGTGTTAAACATCTATAATAAGCATAAGTTTCTCTGATAAGGGTTAAGAGATGCATTAATCTATAAGGATAAGCTATAAGCAGTCATTTTAATACTTTGTCCATTTGACAGAAAAGTAATAGGTTCTCCTCAATGTCCGGTGATGTATCTAGACATAGGTGGTTCACCCAATAATGGTGTGAGGTAAGGTTTTCATCTTGTGGAATGGGGCTCAAATCCATTCTTAAATCAGTGGGGATGTGGGGTGGCTTGGGAGGGAGGGCTGAGGTGTAGGAGGAGGGAGAAGGAGGGATCTGTGGGTGGTATGTAGAGTGTGTAGAAAATTTCTTAATAAAAGAAAATTGAAAAGAAAAAAACAAAAAATTATTTTTTTTCTTTTTTATTAAAATTTTTCATTCATTTTACACACCAACCAAAGATCCCCCTCTTCCCTCCTCCTCCCCTCCCCGTCTCCCCCCGACCTACCCTACCCTACTCCCCAGCCACAAGAAGGCAAGGCCTCCATGGGGAGGCACATCCTGTAGAGGCAAGTCCCATGGTGTCCATGTCACTACTGCACCAGTACGATTGTTTTGCCAGACCACTCATTTCTAGTTTGCAGGGTTTACAGCTGGGTAAGAGTAATGATGAGTTTTCTCCTCCAGTATTTTGCAAAGTACTTTCCAGCACTTCAAAAGCTAGCTAGGAGAGATGAAGCTCCCCGGTGAGTACCAGCTTGATTTCCTCATGTTTTATACCTCAGTTATGTAGTATCTTCAACAGTGTCTTACCATCAAGCTCTGGAGGATAACCAAGGGCATTGGCAATATCCTGTAGTGTTTGGAGATCTATGGGACCTCACTGGCCAACAATTCAAAAGAAGTAATCCATTTCTTGAACTTAGCACTTTATTTTTTTAGCCTGTTTTTAGGATTTAGAATATTCAAAAACAAGACAACTAAACATTGCGAAAGCAAACAACCCAATAAAAATGAGACATGCAAGTAAACAGAGAGCTTTCTAAAAATGAATTTTTAAAAATGATCAACAAGCTTAGCTGTCAGGAAAAAATGCAAATTAAAAGTACATGAAGATTTAATCTTATCCCAGTGAGAATAGCTAAGTTAAAAACAAAAAATGAGGACAAATGTTGGCTTGGAAGTCTTTAAAGGAGAACACTTATTCACTGCTGGTGGGAGTAAGAACTGGTACAACAATTAGAGAAATCATTATGGAGGTTCCTCAAAAAACTAGAAATAGAGCTACCACATGATGCATCTGTACCACTCTTGGGCAACACCCAAAGGACTCTTTATCTTATTCAAGAGATACCTCTTTATCCATGTTTACCGCTGCTTTATTCGTAATATCCAGGGACTGGAAACAGCCTAGATATCCTTCTACTGACAAATTGATAATGTAAGTATAATATATTTATGTAATGGAATATTACTTAGACATTGATGAAAACAAAAGTTAAAATTCACAAATAAATATATGGTACTGAAAACAATCAACCTGAGAGAGGTAACCTAGACCCAGAAAGACAAATGTCACATTTTCTCTCATTTGTCATTGTTAGCTTTGAATCTTCAGATATATGCACTTCATTTTGAAAAGGCACGGAGGTCATAAAATTAACAAGGGATCATGCGATAAGGGGGGCTTTCAAGGAAAGAGAGATGGAATACAATGGTATAAATGGTTAAAGGAAGAATAATGAGACAGTAAAGGTTAAACTGGGGTGAAGAAGGAAGGGCAAAGTAGTGTGGAGAGTATGGAAAGGAATAAACAACACAAAAGACCTCTCGAAAAAACAATATGGAAGCCTAATGCTGTATACCTTCCTAAGATATACACATGCACATATATAAGGAGATTTGAAAGGGAGTTACTTCTGTAACAGACCAACTGCACTACCAGACAGTTTCCATTTTTAAACAATTTATTGAGACTGGTGTCTTGCTTCCCCTATGCTCTGCTCTGGAGAAAGTTACCTCTCACACTGATGAGGAGCGCATGTATTCTGTTCCTGGTCAATGGAATGTTCTGTGGATATCTTTTAGGTACATTGGGTCTTTGGTGTGATTTGACTGCATGATTTGATTAGCTTTCTGTCTCACAAGTATGTCTATTTCTGAATTTTGATTGTTAAAATTTCCAACTCTTACTGTGTTAGCATCTATCTCTCCCTTTAAGTATTATTTTCTTTACATGTCTGGGCTTTGATATTGGTTTCTTTCTTTTTTGCTTTTTAATTTCACCTTGCCAAACTGACCCCTCCATCTTTATCTAATAGCCTTCCTTGTTGCTTATCACTGCTTTGAATTAGAAGTCATTTATTTAACAAACTTTGGTTACTCCTGCTTTCATTTGGATTTAATTTACATGAAATATCTTTTTCAAACCATTGCTTTCAGCCTGTGAGTGTCCTTTGAGATAAAGAGTTTCCAGTAAGCAGCCTAGAGCAGATCCTGTTTCTTAAGCCCATTCAATCACTCTGTCTTTTAGCTGGACAATTTAACCTATTACATTCAAGATAACAGATAGGACGGATAAGGTCTTAGTCCAGGCACTTTGCTATTCATTTTCTAAATTTATTGAGGTTCTTCTCTTTCTTCTCCTCCTCTTACAGTATTCTTTTTCTTCTTAAGTGATTAAGTTTGGTAGCTGTTTTGATTCTTTGCTTATTATATTTATTTGCTTATTAAAGAGTTTGGCCTGTTACCATATCTAGACTATAAAAATATCTTTTTATTGTCATTTCACATTGTGTATAATACACTTAATAACATTATTATAGCATTATATTATTACAATGATATCTTGAAATGATGGTAATTTAACATTATTATAAAGATAAGAGACAACAGGTAAATATAGCAATAAAATCTCTACATTCTTCTCAAATTCTTTAAAATTTAATGTTCAATTTTATGTTTTCTGCATTGTTACCTCAACATATTTATGCAGTTATTTTTTTTAATTATTTTGACTTTTAGACTTTACTCTGAATACCCTAACAGTTCATGTACTATGCTTATCGTGTCAGGGCATTCTGAATTTGTCCATAGAGTAATTTTTATCAGTGGAGTTTGTACCTGATGATGTTTTTCCTTACTTATCAACACATCTCCCTTTCAGGTTGAAGAGCTTCTCTTAACATCTCAGCAGCGCTCTGATGGAGCTTCATCTTCTTTCAGCATGTGTTTGGGAATGTCTTTGTGTCTTCTGTATTTCTATCAGACCGCCTTGCCAGGCAGAGTATTCTTGATTAACAGGACTCTAGCATCATTAGTATGAAATTTTTAAACATGAATTAAACATGAAAGAAATACCCTTAGTATTAGCCAGACACAGTAGCATATGCCTGACACAGCAGCATGTAGGGGGCTGAAACAGACCACAAGAGCAATCCTGCACTATGTAGTAAGTTGCATGTCAGACATATAGCAGGACCCCATTGCCAAGTACAACAAAGAGCTTAGTATTGCTCTCCAACCAAAGAAAAAAATGGAGCAGGAAATTTGTTAATAAAATCCTGTCTAGGAGATGTTCAGATGTTTGTACGTTATACTGTATACTTTTAAATAATGCAAGAGCTAAAGTAAACAATATATAAAGCATTAAAAAGTACTTTCACTGAATGATAATTAAAATGTAACATCAAATAAAACCTTGAGCAATATAGCTGGATTACTGCTTGGAAAAAAATGTAGAAGTTAAGATGTAGGAAATAAGGAGTGCAAACTGATATCAATATCCATATCAAAAAATTTAGAGAATAGAATATCATCAATGTTGGGGAAAATTCATGGATGGAAATAGGAAATTAACAGTAACTAACTATGAAAAAGAAACCAATTGTATATTTTTTTAAAAGGCTGGAGAGATGACTTAGTGATTATGAACAATGGCTACTCTTAAAAAGGTCCTGGGTTAGGTTTCCAGCACCCACATGGTGGCTTGCAACCATCCATAATTCCAGTTCCTGGGGTTCCTGGGATTCCAGCGCCCTCTTCTGGCTTCCACAGACATTAGACACCTAGGTATTCAATCAGTACACTTGCATACAAGCAGGTAAAACACATTTATACATAAAATAAAAAAAATTTTAAAGAAACAATGAGAGTTATATTACTTTAAGAAGTCCAGTGTAAGATATAATCATCTAACAAGGCTAATGAAGAAAACAAAAAGGCAGATTCTGAATAACAAGGAGGAAAATGGAAAAAAAAACACAAAATATAAAATTCTTGGATTCTAACAGCATAAAAAGACAAGGGTTATATCTGAAGAAACTTAACCAAGGAATTTAACAGACTTCCCTCATAATACCAAATCCCCAAAACAGGCACACAAAAAATAGAAAATCTGAATTGTGTATTTTACTTTAAAAAGTTAAATTATACTTTAAAAAGCACTGCAAATAAAGCACATTGTCCAGATGGATATCTTTTCAAATCTTTCTATTTTAAAAGTGAAATAAAAGTCACGTAAAACTTCAGGCTAGAAAGAGAGAGAGGGAGGGAGGGAGGGGGGACGACATGAGGGGAGACTAAGAGAGATACAGAAACACTGTAGCTCATTTCCACAAATGAGGACAAAAGCCAATAAGAACACAAAAAGAAGCAGAACTAAGACTAATATGTCATTATTAACACAAGCTCAACCTCAAATAACACTATGTAATTCATATAAATTATGAGCAATGTCACTGACCATGTAAGGCTAGTTCTGTTCAAAATTCAATAATTAAGTTCAGTTCATCATATGATCAGGAAAAGAAAAGCAAAAGAATGAAATCCTTTTAGAACACACCATAAAGCCTCTCATCAAATTCAGCATCTACGACAGAAGCTCAGCAAACTGAAAGAGGAAAATTTCTCATCCTCAGAAAGTGCTTCTATCAAAGAAGCTGTCCTGAATGGCAAATGTGGGATTTTATCTATCTGAGAGTGAGAGCAAGACAGGTCGATTTCACTACTACCCTCCCACTCAATATTATACCAAGGCAATAGCAAGCACAGCAGAGAAGTAACGAAGATGCCAGGATACATGTGGATAGTCCTGCTCTCAAATGTCAGTCCAAAGCCAGTACTGACCAAGCCTAGGGCTACAACCTACTGGCATGCCGTGACAAGGACCTAGAGACTGTGGCAAACCATTGGTTTTAATACTATTTGTATATAGTGCTATGGACATTATGACTTTTAAGTATTTAATGGATGTATCTCTAATTATTAACTCGAATCTGGAAAGTCATGAGGCCTTTAAGAAATTAAAATAGAGAAAAAAAATTTGAAAACCACCCAATAATCAAGGTTATTTTGATATTTGTGTTACTGTTTTCTATTGCATTTGATTGGTTTTGTAGCTTTAACAATATTTTGATGCACTGACACATCAGGGTTTTAATAGATAACAGGGAAGCCTTTTCCTTCAGTAGAATAATGTAACATTGCTTTCTCACCAGCATGAATGGCAAAGGCATTGGCAGAGTTCTTATTTCATGGTCTGGACCCTTATAATGCAATTTTATGGAAATCCTAACAACAGACATACAAATTTGTTCTTGTGATCTTCAAAATTATTTGGAACAGCTCAACATGCATTCTCAGTGTGGATATGCATTTAACCATGTTGTGTATGACCCTGCCACAGCTTTAGTATAATTTAGTTATTTCTCTATAGTAGGTTGTTTGATTTTTGATTTTTGTCTTTATTTCACCTGAAGCCCAAGTTGTGGCCTGACAGCTTCTTCTAGCTGGGTGTCTTAGTTACTTTTCTGTGGCTATGATAAAGCACCACTACCAAAAGTAACTTGGGATGAAATAGTTCATCTTACAACTTTCAGGTCACACTCCATCACTGTGGGAAGTCAGGGCAGGAAACAGGAGCTGGAAACTAAAGCGGAAGCCATGGAGGAAGACTGCTTCCTGGCTTCCTCCCCAAAGCTTTCTCAGCTTTCTTGCTCCCGATGGCTTCCTTACACCATCCGAGGCCAAAGGCCAAGGGGTAGCATAACCTCCAGTGGACACGGCCCTCCCATATCAGTAACTAATCAAAAATACCTTATAGACTTCCCTATAGATAATCTGATGGAAGCATTTTATCAGTTGAGGTTCTACTTCCTAGATGACTCTAACATGTCAAGTTGACAAAAAAAAAAAAAAAAGAAAAGAAAAGAAAACAATAGGACAGCCCCATACCCAGATTTTCTGGAACTTCTGTGCAGATAGATATTTTACCTACCTCCTTTCTTCAGTGCTGCCAGAGCAAGTGACGGAGTAAATCTATTCCAGACATTCACACAGAAGCCCCTCCGCGTTTTGGAAGGCTGAAACACAGATGGAGGTTATTTTTAATTTAAAAGCACGGTCCAACCTTTAAATGAAAAAAAAAAAAAAACACAGCTCTTTCTCTAGAAGTAAAAAAAGAAATTGGTACGTGCTTTGAAAACCTGTGGGTTGCTTCTGTGTGTATCAGTTTATAATGAAGAACCTTATTTTGAAGTATTATCTTCTGTGGGGTTGTCTACATGCTTGTCTTGGGCACATTATTGCTTGAGAAAAATGTGGGCATCACCTCACAGATATATTGTAGAACCATGTCAAGTAAAGAAAGAAAGAAATATAACATTTTACTGTTACTATCATTGACAGAGCCTGAGGGGTCTTGGAAAACGCTTTATGCTGTTTAGAATATATAAGTACATGAGCAGTTTATGTATGTTTTTAACATCAGAAATCCTAAATACCAAATTTTATCTTTCGTAGTCACAAGTAATTAGGAGACCCAGTCATCTAATTTAGTATTGAACCAAAGTGTATCCTCTGTAATCGTTCAGGCTCTACATATTCTCCACTTACAAGATGGCAATTGCCTTAATTTAACTTTTTAAATTAAAAATACAAAACAGACTTGACTACAACATAATCCTTTTTCCTATATGATAATCATAGATACATATACTTTTCTATATTTTTGAGACTGAGCCTTGTTAAGTAGACCTGGCTGGCCTGGAAATTGCTATGTAGCCCAAGCTGATTCAAACAGGAAGCTCCCCTTACCTCTGTCTTCCAAGGTCTGGGATTAAAATGTGTAACTCCATGCCTGGCCAGCACATGCACCTCTGAAAATCATGTAGAGAGAGGTCATCTATACTTCGGCCAGCACTTCTGCCCACTCAAAACAAGCTTGCAAAGCCTCAGTGCACTAGCAGAGCCAGCACACTGACAACCAGGAGTCCCCCCAACCTTGGGGCAGACACAGAAATTCCACCCCATACAGACCCTGCACTGACTCCTGGGAATTATTCATGAGTTGCCTCTCAAATTTTACTGCTTGGACAATGTCTGATTGGCTTTTAAATTATCTTATTAGCATGCTATTTCTTCAAAATAATCAGTTTCCTTATGGAAGCTTCACACATGCGTAAATGTCCTCTGATCATATTTGACCCCCACTCAGCTTCCTTTGTTATTGCTCCCTCACTGCATCCTTCTCCACATATTCCACCCTCCAGAATCCAGATTGAGGAGATTTTTGTGCATTTGTTTATTTCTAATTTACATACAAAGAGATAGGTTTTATCATGGTATTTTCATATATTTGCTCTTATTGGTCATCCCCTTTTACTCTTCTCTCTGCTTTACCCAGCCACCCTAGAGGAGTCTCTCATCCTCTCTCATGTCACATATATTCTGTGACGACTTTCTTTGCAAAACTTCTTTTTCTCTTTTCATGTTACTTTTTCTCTTTTCATGACCTATACCTATACTCATACTACATGTGTACACATATATGAACATTCATCCCTTAGTTGAACTATTGCTTGGGTTTTCAATTTTTCCAAAGGTTCAGAAAGCATGAAATTTAGCTTTCTTTTCATTCTCTCCCTAGGACTCCAACAGGACACCACTACTGCCACACTTACTATCAAACGACCAGAACATCTCCATTTATCTATTTGTCTTTCATTCATCTTTTCATTACTTTAAGAGCAGTCCAATTTATGAACCCAGTTTATAAGCCAATCTAAGTCACTGAGATCAGCCAGAGCCTCACACCTTGTAAAAATTGTGTCTTGCCATGGGGCTCAAAAAACACTTGAACTCCATCAAAGTCTCAAAGTCCTATTAAACTATCCACTCTCTTATCTCTCCAGTGAGCAGATTCCATTGTTCCTTAGTGAACTGGGCACATCTCTCTCATGCCTGCTCTCCAGGAAGGCCTGTCATTGTCCTGTTGGCTTCTAGCCTCTGATATTCTACAGGAGATAACCAATTGCCCCTTGTGGTCCAGATGAGCCAATTGATCACTGATGATTTCCTATATATTGCCCCCAGATTATTCAGTTTTTGTCTCAAGAAGAGATGGGCATTTGTTTTTGTTTGATTTTCTAAGCTTTTATAATACTTAGACTGATCCCACCCACTTCATCCTATAGTGTAATAAACAGCCATGAGAGGCTCTTTAATTTCTTGTTTAAAAGTCTTTCGTAATTCAAACATTTCAGAGGCAAAATATTCCCTCATTATCACACTCAACTATACTGAGTCATTGTTAAGGTCCCTGTCTATGCTCTTGCTCAACTATGATTGTTCTCTTCTCTAGCATTAAAGGTTGTACAGTAAGGAATGGATCTCTATAATTTTTAAAGTAGTATTTGTGTTAATTCTTTGAGACTTTCATATGTTGCATTCCAATCATATTCACATCTGCCTTAGTTTTTGAAGCATTGTTTCCTCATGATAACTCAAGTTGGCATAAAATCTGTAGTGATCTTTCAGTCTCAGCCTCCAAGCGTGCTGGGAATCTGGGTATGAGCCCCCACACATGACTATTTCCGTCACTTATCCCTATTCTCTCCCCCCTCGCTGTCCTATTCTTTCCAAATCTTTGGATTCAACAGGGGCACAGATCTCCTTTTCACTCTCTTCCTCCTATTCTCCTTTAGTCAGCCATAAGAAATAGCAAGGTAACACTGCCATCTCATTTTCTCCCTACAAATTCAGATGTTACTATAGAGACTAACATGCCAGGTGTTTTCACCTTTGTAAGTCTTCCATTATGTGGGCAGGTTCATTCTTAGATAACAGCTAAGCCTAAGTTACATGCCTTTTTACCTAATACAAAGGTCACATGAGAACAGGCTACTTCTAGGGAGTGCAACATATTCCCTAGTCCATTAACTATTGGAGGAACCACCCTGTTCATATGGTATATTCCATTCATCAAGGTAACATTCCACCATCCTATTCTATACCACACAATGGAAGGTCGCCACTTTGGGCTTCCCAGCACAAGTATTCCTTGTTCAGACAGAGTAGCCTTAATTGCATATTGTATTACTCATAACAGAGACAATGTAACTGTTTACAAAGAAAAATGTTATTCCCCTCGCCACACTTCCTCTTTCCCCGCCGCCCGGCGACCCGGAAGTTGTACTTGCGACGCGGCTTTCCTTCCCACAGTCCCTCGCGCCCGTCCTTTCCAGCTTGGGCCCGGCAGAATGGCTCCCGCAAAGAAGGGTGGCGAGAAGAAGAAGGGCCGTTCTGCCATCAACGAGGTGGTGACCCGAGAATACACCATCAACATTCACAAGCGCATCCATGGAGTGGGCTTCAAGAAGCGTGCCCCTAGGGCACTCAAAGAGATCCGGAAATTTGCCATGAAGGAGATGGGGACTCCAGATGTGCGCATTGACACCAGGCTCAATAAAGCCGTCTGGGCCAAAGGAATAAGGAATGTTCCATACCGTATCCGTGTACGTTTGTCCAGAAAACGTAATGAGGATGAGGACTCACCAAACAAGCTCTACACATTGGTAACTTACGTACCTGTTACCACATTCAAAAATCTACAGACAGTCAATGTGGATGAGAACTAAGCTGCTGAGTGTCAAATAAAGTTGGAGAACTAAAAAAAAAAAAAAAAATGTTATTCTTTACAGTTGGGGAATTACAACCATATTGTGATAGCCATTGAAGCCTCCCCATCCTCAGATAGAGCAGCATCAACTGCATATCTCATGACCCATAATCAAGACAATGTAACTGTTTTTACCATTGTTGGTTGTATTGCATCCCTGTTTGAGCATCCAGTGTGTGACTTTTTCTGGGAAGACATGAACAAATATCTATCCCAGATAGGACCCTAAAGGCAGACCAAACAATGACTCTACCCAGATCTAGCTTGGTATATACCAAGGAATATATATGAAAATACTTATTTGAACATGGGTGGGTACAGGAATAATTACAAAGCAAGGATAATTTATTGTCAGATATACCATCAAAGAAGAGTCTTTTGTCCCAGCAATCACTAGTCACTTGTACATATTCAAAGGAGGGACACGACCTCATTTTTTCTTATGCACTCATATTACACATTGTTCTTGCATTGGCTAGTGAGCAGTTCATGAACCATTTGTGTCTTACCATGTGTACCCTATGCACCCTTATGTCTCTGTGAGGAAATGTTAACAGGTTTAATCTTATGAGGATCTGACATGGAAAACTACAGTTGTATGATATTTTGTTTGTGTTCTGACAAATAAAGCTTGCCTCGAGATCAGAGGGCAGAGCTAGCCACTCGTTAACCATAGAGGCCAGGCAGTGGTGGCACACACCTTTAATCCCAGCACTTGGAAGGAGGAAGCAGGAAGATCAGGAATTCAAGGCCACCCTGGGCTGTACAAAATTGAACCAGTCTAAAAGAGGAACAGAGCTGGAGGCTCACACCTTTAATCTCAGCACTTGGGAGGATCATGCCTTTGATCCTAGCACATGGGAGGCTCAAGCCTTTGATCCCAGCACTAGGGAGGTGAAGACTGGAATATAAGGCAGGTGGAGACAGGATCTCAGCCACCATTCTGTCCGAGGATTCATAGAGACAGGAGCACCCCCATTTGGTTGAGATTTTACAGAGGTAAGAAGTCTCTAGTGGCTGGCTGCTCTGCTTTTCTGATCTTTCAGCTTTCACCCCTGATATCTGACTCTGGATTTCTTTTTTATTGAATAAGACTAATTAGGATTGCACTTCAACTACTGCTCGGATTCAAGATAATTCCCATACCATTTCTAGAAGACAATGCTTCAAGAAAATACAGTATCCAATTATTCCCTAATTATTCTTTGAAATTCACTGCTGTTTGTTATGATGTCTAATTTTTCATCTAAAATTTTATTAATTTATCTTTTATCTCATCATTTTAGTTAGTTTAGCTAATCCTTTGTCAATATTGTTTTCTCTTTGGAAAAACAACTGAGCTGTTATTGTTGTTCTGCTTCTTCCTGATTCTAGTTCATCAGTTTCCATTGTGCTCTTTTTGAAGTTAAATATAAGCAGTGATACCTGTATCTGAAAAAGTAGATATCTAGCTAAAACTGTAACAAATACAGAGGCCACTTCATATTAGTAAAAGGAACAAATTCATCAAGAAGAAAATACTACTGAAAAAATATAGATATACATAGCACTCAATATATCCAATTTCACAAAAGAAATAAGGACAGACAAATGTGGATATAATAATTATGAATGGGCTCAATAACTCTGGTCATCAAATTAAGAGGCCACTCAGACCTAAAACCAAACCAAAGAGAAACTATTGACTTAAACTGCACCATGAATCCCATGGATTTCACAGACAGTTACAGAAATTGACAACTTACAACTGCAGGATGCATATTCTTCTCAGGAGCACATGGAAATTTCCTCCAAGAAGATCATATTTTATGCCATAAAGCCAGTATCAGAGGGTATTTTAAAAAGAATAATTCACCATTTCTTATCAGAATGTAATGGGATAAAGGTAGAAATCATTAGCCAAAAGAACCCCAGAAAGTACTCAAACATTGTAGTTGATCAGTACAATCTTTAGAGATCAATAAGCAGTCACTGAAAAATTTAAGGAGGAAATTTATCTCCTAGAATGAAAGAAGCCACATTAACATATCAGAGAAAGGGCTTCATAAATGGATCAGTAGCTGAGAATGATGCTAATCTTATAGCAGACCAAGTACAGTTTCCAACATTCACATAAGGTGTGTCACAACTACCTGTAACTCTAGGTTCAAGGATCTGAACTCTCTGCTAGCCTGTACAGGCACCTGCCCTCACGTGTACATACCACACAGACACGCATACATACATAGTTGAATTTTAAAATTTTTTAAAAATAAAAAAGCAAAGAGAACCAAAATAAATAACTTAATGATACGGTTGAAGGCCTTAGGAAAACACCTTAAACTTAGCAGATGGAAAGTGACTGGATTCCATATGTATGATGTGATGCTCTGGAATTCACACAAGCTGTTGTCTAATCAATAGTCTGTACTTCTTTTCTGCAGAATAATGTTTTAACATAAGGATGTACTACAGTTTCTATAACTATTCAGAAATTGAGAAACATCTGGATTTTTTTCAGCTTGGGCAATTATGTTAAAAACATTTAAAACTGTTTAAAAATTTTTGTACAGTTTTTTTTTGTGTATGAACATAAGTGTTTTCCTTGTGGTATTAATGCTTGGAGTTACAACTGCTGGGTCATATAATAATTGCATGTTTAGTTTTAGGAGATAATTTCAATGATTTTCCAGAATAAAGCCAGCCTTTCATCCCTGGAATAAATCCAGCACGACTATGGTCTGCAGTCCCATTCATATGTGTTTATATATCTTCACACTCTCTTGCTAACATATTTTAAAGATCCTTGCAGGCACATTTGTGACTATCTTAGTTCTTTTCCTTTTCATCTGTGTCTTTTTCTGATTTGAGCATCACAGTCATACTTGGGTCTAAAAATGATGGGAGATCTCCTTTACTATATTCTGACAAACATGTTGAGTTTGTTTTAGTTCATTTTAAACATTTAGAATATTTCTCTAGTGGAACCATCTGGGACTAGAATTTTCTTTTTTTGGTAGTTGTTAAATTTCAAATTGAAATTCAAATTCTTTTACAGATATAAGGCAACAAGAGTGATCTACTGTGTAATGATGATTCATGATAGAATTTTTAAAAGGCATCATCTAAGCTGTCAGTGTTTTAGGTATTGAGTTGTTCATAGAATTTCCCGGCTACACACTTTGTGTTTGCACAGTCTGGAGGGGAAGCTCCCTCATCACTCCTCATATTGCCAACGTTTATCTTCTTTCTTTAATAACTTGTCACTCTTACTGGAGATTTGTCAGTATTCTATTTCATTGACTTTTCTCTATTTTGTTTATGTTTTCAATTATACTTGTTTCGGGTTATTATCATTATTGCCTTCCTTCTACTAGCACTAGGGGTAATTTGCATTTAATTTCTATGACCTTGAGGTAGGAACTGAGATTACTGGATTGAGCCTCTCTCTCTTTTCTAAGGTGTACATAGGCAGTTGTAAGCCCCTCTCAGATCATCCCTGGATTGGACTCACAAAGATTGATGTGTTGTATGTTTATTTGACCCAAAAATGATTAAGTTTTGCATTATTTTCCAAGCACTTTGAAATTTGATATTATCCTTCAGATAGTTATTTCTGATTTGGTTTGTTTTGAAGTGTGTGTGTGTGTGTGTGTGTGTGTGTGTGTGTGTG
>CABHPQ010160397.1:0-45402 GCA_902168405.1 Peromyscus aztecus | reverse complement strand
CTACCCTGAAAACAGGCATATAAGTAACAGTATGCAGACAGAGCAGGGTATAATTATTTAGGAATATTTGGAACACATACATACAACTTATGTAGAAATAGGCTCTACCTCCTTTATAAATAGATTTATAAAAATGTTTGAATGGTGGGTCTGTTCTGTGGAAATGATGGTTTTCATGCTGGGTAATATGATTTATCTGATGTAATCTTCACACCGTCCTATGAGTCTTGATTGAGAGTCCTTTTGAACCTTAGAACATGTCTTTCTATGTTGCAGATTGAAATCTGAATGAAAGCTCTGTGTGTGTGTGTGTGTGTGTGTGTGTGTGTGTGTGTGTGTGTGTGCCACAGTAATTAGTAAAGGAAGAGTCCATGGATTTGAAAGAGGCCAATGAGGGACATATGACAGGGTTTTGAGGGAAGTATGAAAAGGAGAAAATGGTTTGATTATATTAATCTCAAACAATAAAATCAATAATAAAATATAATGGAAGGTGTTTTGTTCAAATGAACTAGTTTATTTTAACTCTCTGAATTTCTTTCCCAACGCTTCCTGGTCAGCTATTGTTCTAACACATAAAATGAAACAAAATCAGTAATGTAGCAATTGCTTACAAGTGTTCAAGTAATTAATAACTTCAAGAATTAACTTGTATGCTTAATGCAATAAATGAAGTGAATCAAGGAACAAAAGCAACCAAGCAAAGTCATTCCTCTTGTGGGAAATGACTAAGGAAAGTAATTATTGGACTACAAAAATAATAAACACTTGTAAAAGCTCTTTCCGTCAAAATTTCATTGTTGTGACTTATTTCCGATAACTTATTGCATGCAGTTTAAGTGTTAAGTTACACTGAATAAGGTCCAGTCCAACATTATTTTTCTTAACTTCTGTATACATAGATGTATAAAAATGTTTGAACTGTGGGTCTATTCTCTGGAAATGATGGTTTTCATGCTGGGTAATATGTTTTCTCTGATAAAAACCTCACATTGTCATGGGAGTCTTGCTTTAGAGTCCCTTTGAACCTCAGGACATGTTGTGTTTCTATGTTGCAGTCTGAAAACAAAAGGGAAATTGTGGTTGTGTTATTTGCCAAGGTGTTAGCACAGGCTTATTTTCCCATAATAATGGAGTCCCGGAAGCTGGTGGGAACACTATAAAATGTCAGCTCTCCAAGGTGTCTGCCCATGTTGAAATTCGGTAATGGTTTGCGTCTGTGCAATGCAGCAATCTCAACAGAAGTGGAATCTGGACCGCACTCTGTGAAATGACGTTTAAGGTAAATGAGAGAACTCTTCACCTGCTCCCTGATGTTCTTTCTCCTCCTTGCAGAAGCAAGACACCCAGGTTCACAGCACTGAAAACAAACAATTAGAAATCAAATCAAAGCCTATTTGGTTTCACAATTGAATGGCAAGATGCAGTAGGAATCTTAACAATGCAAAGTAATAGCCTGCCAAATTCAATGAATATGGCTTAATAACGTTGGACCACAGCAAGACTTGGGTAAAATTAAAAAGTAATGTAAAGTACCTCAGTATGCTGCACTGAATTAGTATTCGTAGGCCTATGCCCATTCCCCTTCTGTAATGAGGACTGCAGGTTCATTTCCAAACACTGCCTGTATTAGCTAGCTTTAATGTGCAAAAACTACCAAGACTGATCTGGAGAGGCACACCAAATTTTCATTTGTTTCAGTCAAAAAGTGCTTGTTTTGCAGAATGGAGTCCATGTCAATAAAATGGATTGAGTGTCACTTAAACCAAGTGACGCGCTAATCTTCTAGAGGCCTGTGTCCTTAATCTCTGCGGGACACGAGTCAGTTTAGAAGCGTGAGCTGTTCACACAGGTATCAACTATTGAGTTCTTTAATGTAAATTCAAAAGGGAAGCTTATCAGTGTGTTTCAGAAATGGCTTCAATATGGTTGCTGTCTATGAAATAAAAACGTCCTTCTATTTCCCTCCAATCCATGGGCTACTTCCAAGTTCGTACAGTGCCTGGGAGCACCCTTTAATTACACAGGAATTGGTTTTGGTGATAGCTGCCCTGTGACCAATAGGATTAGAGGCGTTTCTTCTGGCTATTATTAAGGTGACTTGACTATTGCCCTTGTATAGTAAAGCATGATGAAAATAGTCAGTGAAAGTGTCTTAATTCACAATTTTAAAACCCAATACTCCCTAATTGTTTAATTCTTTAAAAGCAAAGGGGCAACTACCCATTTCATAAAAATTCAAAAAATTACAATATGGGAATGGCTCAGATTGCTTTTCTCATATATATTATATTAATTGTATGTGTCATATTACTTATTTTTGTTACAGAACTTTTTTTATTTTTATTTATGTTCTTTTTATCATTTGAGAATTACATACATACATGTAATATGTTTTGATCAAGTCCATCACACATTTCCTCTTTCCAGTTCCTCTCACCACTTTATCCTCTCAATGTAATGTGTTCTTATTTTTAAACCTACTAAATGCACTTAATGCTCCCAGTATGTTCATGGGTATAGGACCATCTAATGAATTATGGCTAGCCTATAAGTTACCATTTCTCTGATGAAAACTGACTCTCCTTCAGTACCATTCGTTTGCCAATTTCCCCTCAGTTAAAGGTGGTACTGCATGAGCTCCCTGCCTGGATCTGCTGGGATGTTTCAGCTTAATCTTATGCAAGTTTTGTGCGGGAAGTTCTGATGCTTTGAGTTCCTGTGGACAACAACTGTTTTCACATCTGAAAACAGGTTTTCTCTGAGATCCACATCAAACTCCGGCTATTACAGTTTTATTGACTTCTTTTCTGAGTGAATCCTTGGGATCTTGCAACAAAATTCTTCTTTTCTAATATTTTCAAATCACATTTGACTATCTGAGAATCAGCACATCTCTGCTGGATCAAGGAGTTAAATTGATTGGCACTAAAATTTTGGATATATATAACAAATGGAATATTGTATCTTGTAGCCTTCATGTTTTATTTTCAAACACCAAGTACTGTACATTTTCTCTCTCTGCAATAAAAATAATACAAGGATCTTTGGAAATAATGATGGTTATCCATGTGTAACTCCATATAGCAGTCAGCTTGAATTTTTTCATTATTTTCCTATTAAAGGAGACTTTGTTAATAAAGACACATAGGGAATTTTGAATTCAGGATAAGAGTAAAGTTACAATCCTTTATACTAATAAGTTATAAGCAGAATAAAATCATTTTTTAATATAGCAACTATAGAGAAAAACAACACAAGGTAAATAATGGGATTAATGCTTATATAAAATAATGACATTTTAATTCAGAGATAACATCATTTATATCCATTCTTTTACATATGTGAGAGTATATTTGCAAGGGACACTATGGGTGCTCACGTGCCACTGCATGCATCAATCTCCATCTTCAATATCATTTTAGGTCTGAGTTCTTGTCATTAGAGAAATTAATTCTTTACCTAAAAGAAACAGCAGAATGTGTGTTTCTAATGGTTTCAGAATGAAGAGGAGCCATTTCTCTCTTTCCTTTTCCTGTTAACTTGCTTTATTCCAACATTGCTGTGGGATGTCCTGTATGGCAAACGTGTTACTAATAAAACACTGATTGGCAGTGGCTAGGCAGGAAGTATAGGTGGGGCTAACAGAGAGAATTAAAAGAACAGGAAGGCAGAGGGAGTCACTGACTGCCAGCTGCCACCAGGACAAGCAGCTTGTAAAGATGCCGGTAAGCCACGAGCCATGTGGCAAGGTATAGATTTATAGAAATGGATTGATATAAGATATAAGGACAGTTAGCAAGAAGCCTGCCACGGCCATACAGTTTGTAAGCAATGAAAGTCTCTGTGTTTACTTGGTTGGGTCTGAGTGGCTGTGGGACTGGCAGGTGAAAGAGATTTATCCTGACCGTGGGCCAGGCAGGAAAACTCTACCCACAAATGGCGCCCAACGTGGGGCAGGAATTTCCACCTAAAACCTGAGAAAAGATTCTAAAACGGAGCTAAAAACAGCTTCCTAATTATCTCTCTCAAATGAGCGGCAGCTTGCCAGCTTGAGCTACTGTATGGTGGGTTCCTGGCGTGTGTGCTCGACCTGCAGTATGGCGGGAATGAGGCCTCTGCAAGTGGCACATTAAGCTGCCTTGTGGATTTAGCCTTTGATAGTACAAAACAAAAAAAAGAGGTTTCTGGGCTAAACGCTGCTTTGATAAAAGCATAGACCCACGAAGGCTCCCAGAGCTGACGGTAAACGTATCACCACCATGTTGGGAAGCTGAGGTGGGTGGAGCCAGCAGGCACAGCACCTTTACAGTCTTAGAATGCTGCAGTTTAAAGTAACAGGTTCACAATAGACAGATTCAGATGGAACAAGACTTTAAATGCTTTAAAATGTGTGTAAAAATGTATGTAGGCTTCAAAGAGAGATAAAAAGGAATATATACAGTTATATAAAAAATAGTTTTGAAAAATGAAGTCTTTAAGGAGACAGTAAAGGTAATATAAAATATAAGCCACGTAAAGATGGATATCACACAGAGAATCTGCATTGTGTTGTCTTTGGGATTCTTAACTACAGAGAGATATTTGATTGTAAAGGAAGTGGCAATTTTACCAAAAGCTATCTACAGATTCAATGCAATCCCCATCAAAATACCAACACAATTCTTCACAGACCTGGAAAGAATAATACTTAACTTCATATGGAAAAACAAAAAACCTAGGATAGCCAAAAGAATCCTGTACAATAAAACAACTTCTGGAGGCATCAAGATCCCTGACTTCAAGCTCTACTATAGAGCTACAGTAATAAAAACAGCTTGGTACTGGCATAAAAACCGACTTGTGGACCAATGGAATCGAATTGAAGACCCTGACATTAATCCACACACCTATGAACATATAATTTTTGACAAAGAAGCCAAAAGTGTACAATGGAAAAAAGAAAGCATCTTCAACAAATGGTGCTGGCATAACTGGATATCAACTTGCAGAAGGCTGCAAATAGATCCATATCTATCACCATGCACAAAACTTAAGTCCAAGTGGATCAAAGACCTCAACATAAATCCAGCTACCCTGAACCTGCTAGAAGAGAAAGTAGGAAGTAGTCTTGAACGCATTGGCATAGGAGATCGCTTCCTAGGTATAACACCAGTAGCTCAGGCACTGAGACAAACAATTAATCAATGGGACCTCTTGAAACCGAAAAGCTTTTGTAGAGCAAAGGACACGGTCAACAAGGCAAAGCGACAGCCCACAGAATGGGAAAAGATCTTCACCAACCCCACATCTGACAGAGGACTGATATCCAGAATATATAAGGAACTCAAGAAATTAGACATCAAAATTCCCAATATGTATATTTTAAAGATACCTTGACTTCAAAATTTGGATGTAAAGATATGTTGCTTTGGAAAGGAAGCTCTGATTTTGTTTCCACAGAAAGCCAGAGGCTATGGATTTGTTCCAGATTAAGATACATCAGGTTTGACCAGCCAAGACCACCTGAAAGGTCTCTGATGACACCAAGGCCCAGATGATCCAGCATCCAGAACGGTTTCAAGGCAACTGGCTCAGACGATACACCCTCATGGACTACTCCATGATCCTAAAATTTTCTTTGTATCCCCATAAGATACAGCGCCCCCCTCCAGCAGAAAGTAATAAGAGAAACTACGCCCAAATTCCCAAATTATATGTAATTTACTTTGTTAAGGTTAAAACCTTCCTTTTTGAAAAAAAAAATGGGGGAAGTGCTGTGGGATGTTCTGTATGGCAAACGTGTTACTAATAAAACACTGATTGGCAGTGGCTAGGCAGGAAGTATAGGCGGGGCTAACAGAGAGAATTAAAAGAACAGGAAGGCAGAGGGAGTCACTGATTGCCAGTCGCCACCAGGACAAGCAGCTTGTAAAGATGCCGGTAAGCCACGAGCCATGTGGCAAGGTATAGATTTATAGAAATGGATTGATATAAGATATAAGGACAGTTAGCAAGAAGCCTGCCACGGCCATACAGTTTGTAAGCAATGTAAGTCTCTGTGTTTACTTGGTTGGGTCTGAGCGGCTGTGGGACTGGCAGGTAAAAGAGATTTATCCTGACCGTGGGCCAGGCAAGAAAACTCTAGCTACACAACATTCTTAAAGTAAATACATGTGTTGCTCTGTTGTGGGATATTTGTACACTGTGTGAAGATGTATTGCTGTGATTGGTGTAATCAAAAGCTGAATGGCCAATAGCTAAACAAGAGGTATAGTCATGATTTCCAGGAAGAGAATGGAAGAGAAGGAAGAATCTAGGCATGTGAGAGATGCCGGAAGACTTTGAGAGAAAACAGGAGGTACAGGATGGAAGATAGTTCATGTCACATGATAGAAATAGATTAATATAAATGGGTTAATCTAAGTTAAAAGACCTAGTTAGAAACAAGCCTAAGCTATAGGCTGAGCTTCCATAATTAATAAGAAGTCTCCATGTCATTACTTGGAAACTGGTTGGCAGGACAGAAAAAAGACTTGTTACATTGTTTAGTAACTAAGTAAATTATGTAGCTTTTCTAAATAATAAATTAGATCCACAATAATAAGTCAGTTTACTAGTAGCAAAACATAGTTTGACTTTCCTTTGTTGTAAATAATTCCAAGCAGGAAATTTGGACTATTGACAAAGGATTAATACTATCATAGCCATACAAGAAATGCATTTTACTGACACATTTAGAAGAAATTATTTTTAAAAACATATTTCTGCCAATGACATTCCATACACTTATAAAGAATGCAATTGTTACCAATATATGCTGTTTTTTGTACATCTTGCCCCAATCTAGTGTTATCAATGAGGGGAATATCAATTTAGAAAATACTTGTGTGTTTACAAGTTTGTTGGACTTTTCTTCATTGATGATTTATGTGGTGGTGTCTAGTGTACTGGGTCAGTGCCACACTTGGGCAGATAGTACTGGATGGTATAAGAAAACATATAGAGCAAACCATGGAAAATAAACATGTAAGCTGTGCTCTACTATTGTTTTTCATTCATTTCCTGCCTCTAGGTTCCTGTCTTGAGTTCCTGCCCTAACCTCTTTGATAATAGCATGTGATGTGGAAGTGTAAATCAAATTAATTCCTCCTCTCTAATTTGCTTTTGGTGATGATGTTTCAGTAGAGCAATAGAATCCCTACATAAGACAGCATTCAAAAACTATATTATCACACATAACATTGCCAGACATTACATCATAATGCAAGAAAAATGTATATCCAGAATTACTATTACATGGCCTTGAATACTTTATTGGCTGGCATTTAGAAACAATTTTAAATCTGATAATCTACATCTATTCCAGGTTGTTGTGGATATCGCTCTATATAAATAAAACACTGATTGGCAAGTGGCCAGGCAGGAAGTATAGGCGGGACAAGGAGAGAGGAGAATGCTGGGAAGTGGAAGGCTGTGTCAGAGAGACCTGCCAGCCACCGCCATGACAAGCAACATGTAAGGTACCAGTAAGCCACAAGCCATGTGGCAACTTATAGATTCATAGAAATGGCTTAATTTAAGATAGAAGAAGTAGATAACAAGAAGCCTGCCATGGCCATACAGTTTATAAGTAATATAAGTATCTGAGTGATTATTTTATACGTGGGTTGTGGGACCGCAGGGCTTGGTGGGACCTGAAGAGAAGCTCTTAAGCTACATCAGGTACTTAAAAGTTACAGAATCAAAGAATGAATAATGAATGCAGTTATATGAATTTGAACTCTGATCCTAAATATAATTTATTTTGTTTCACAATTTGTTTATTTGTATCTTAGCTACACCTTAGATATCTGTTATTTTGTTATATGCATAATCTTAAAATAGTTTCTATAAAATTGTAGAAATGAACCAAGATAATTTATGAAATTAAATGGTGTTCTACCTCACAGGATAGAATCCCCAGTCCTACTCTGTCTTCCAGGTACATACACCATCATTTCATTTCTCTCATCATCCCTTATTTGACCACCATACTTTGGGCACTTACTAACCATTCTTATTAACAATCAGACCATCAGAGTAGCACTATGTTTGTGTAGAAACAGCATTCATTTATCTCAACAATGTATCCTGAGTGTAAAAGTAAAAGCAGTGATATTGAGACTTTGATTTGGCTTTGCCAAAGAGAAGTCATATTGTGCTTCCTTTAAGTGAAAAGATTAAAAATCTAAAAGATTGGATAATACCCGTGATATCCTAAGTTTTCTAAGACCCACAGAATAATAATGCATTTTAAAGAAAGATTAAATTCATTACTTTTACTCCATTATATTTAACTATTTTGTATGTGTATTGGTATGCATACTTAGGAAAATACACTACATATTAAACATTATATAAGCATGTAAAATGCATACTAAATGCCTTCAAAAGAATATCTACATATAAGAGAGACTGCTTTACATTTTAAATTACTTACTTGAGCACATTAATGGACTATTTTAATCACCATTTAAAACTTAGTAACTTATAGAATAAACAAGAAAAGGTTATATATATACATATATATATGTATATATATACATATATATATGTATATATATATATCAATTTGGAACATTAAAATTTAATTTCAGGTTTAGAGTCATCACAGTTTGTTATGTTGCTTTAAATGAGTTAAGCTTAATAAGGTGGCAAGCTGCCTCCATTAAGTTTATAGATGACATTTCTTCTCATCACATTAGAAAGTATTGTTTATATAGTATTTAACAGCTTCATATGTCAATAGCTATATGAGCAAATATTATTTCTATCATAATTTGTAAATTGCTGATATTTATCCTCAGGCATAAACACTGAAATCTATTTAGACATTTTTATATAAAAATGTTTGACTAAATAAAATTATCCTATTGATTTTGATGCCTTTTTATGTAAGAAGAGACTGATACAGAGGGAAGTTTGATTTTTGTAAGACAAAACTTGGAATTGACATTTGTCTATAGAACTCATGAAATTCATGCAAATTTTCTGATATTCTAGCTGTTGGGGAATATTCCTTGATTGGCATGATGCCTGCTTACAGTTATAGGTGTCCTAGACAATCAGTAAAATTGGTGTATGGATACATAGATACACAAACTCAAATTCCAAATGATCAAAAGATGATGTGAACAGATGAAACAAAATATATATTTGCATTATATTTTCTTTCTGTGTTTGAGTTAATAGTAAATTTCAAATGTGTAAGCTCCAATAATTTCACTTTTAAAAGTAGAGAAGAAAGATTAAAAAGCCAGGATTGACTACAACTTTCATTTTCAAAATGTTTTCTTTTGAAATAGGACTATACTATAAGAAATATTATTTTTTCTATAAACAAATTAATGCACATGGTTAAGAATCAAGAAAAATAGTGTGTTGTGAACAGAAACCACAACAGAGGAACAAATAGTACTATATTTAGGCAGTAAAATATGAATTATGTTTGTGTTTTTACCCTTATGATGTCATTGCCTTGTTTCAAGCAATGGTGGGACTCTTCAAAGTAGTGTCATTTCAGTGTGTGTTGGTACCAAAAAAAAAAAAATACTACCTTAGGGAGGCTTCTTTTAGTGAGTCTTTCTCTGTCCTGACAGCCACCTCCCAAATCACAAAACAGAGATGTCGTATTAATTACGAAAGCTTGACCGATAGCTTACGCTTGTCCCCCTAGCTATTATAACTTAAATTAGCCCATTTCTATTCATATATGTGTTGCCATGGGACTCGTGGCATTTATCTCTCCTCTTGCATGTCTTGCTCCTTCTCTGTCTGGCTGGTAACTCTGTCTTCTTCTATTATAAGAAGTTAACTTCAGGAGAAACAGAGTAAATAATATCTGGTAACTCATTGCAATACAAATGTGGTGCACAGTGACTCTCACTTCAAACATATATGATTGCGTCAGATAAGTAGGCATTGTCTATTTATTTGTGGATATTGATTTATTTATTGTGGATATTTGTGATAGTGACCACAGATGCTAGCTGATGGACTTGGAGGACAGGGCAGTGAGGTGGTAAAATTCCATCAACCCCACTGAGAAGATACAGTACATAGAGCTTGTACACTAATATCAAATTTTCCCAACCTATGTCAAGAGACAAATATGCAATTATAAATTCCAATATGTGCAAAGTCAAAAGTAAGTGGTAAGTGACTGGCGTGGAGAAGAAAGAAGAGTTAAGTGTCATAGTGGGTGATAGAAACAGGATGAGGCGGGAAGAGAGACTGTTGCCAAAATTTGATGCTATTCTATGCACTCAGTGTTCCCCTTATTACTGCCTCACATGAGGAGGAAAGACCTCATATATTAGACACTGGGAACTTGATATAGGAGGTTCATAAGGTCAAGAAAGGGGAGCTATAGAACATTCAGAATTACCTACTTGCAGCAACTAAATGGAGCACCACTTTCTAGCATGAAGTAAATTATGAAGAGAGTGGCCAGTTTTGCAAATTGGGAAACTGAAGTGATAATTACTTATTAAAATCCTCTACTTTAAAAGTATTTCCTTTAATTTAGAAATTTTTCCAAAATGGAAGAAATTTGGAAATTAACTGTTGATTTTCCTCTGGTTTTGTCCAGAGATACGAGTACTTTAAATTTGTAAATAACAATTTTTGTTTTGTTTAATTTGTTCATCTTACTCTGTGAGTCATGGGAAAATGACTTAAAAGCCACACAAGGGAATGTACCTAAAACCATATTTCAGTAATGATTTTATTTTGTAGAGATATTAAAATGTAATACTCACAATTATCTGTTTAGTTTCCTCTTTGCAATATGTCAAACCTGGTCACTCAGGCAAAATATGTAATACAGTTTAAATATATTACTCAAAGCACTAACTGTACAAAGCTAATTAACCACATAAATCCCAAATCTCATAATACATTTCCATTTCCACTTTTATTTTTAATTTGTTTTCTTCTGCTTCAGAAGAGTTTTTTCTCTGTTATATTCCAGTTATCAATATTGTTTAGTTGGTTCTTTCTTTTCTTTATCACATGAATAGATATGGCCTGACAAAGGAATTCTATTTGTTACTCACTGTCAGGACTAATAAACTACTAACTTACATGGTCACTTATGACTTTGGTATGCTTATAATTTTATTGATTTTATGCCAGCTCATAAGCAGATCCTTCTCTGTGATGTTTAACAAATAAAAGATTTACTTATGCACTCAGAAACTTGAGAAGGAAGCCACAAATGAAGTGACAGCTGAGGAAGATCTTCATTTGCTGCTCTCTGTGCCTAGCCGTCATCAGTAGAAAGCTTACACAATTCTGTAATCACCAGTGGATCAGTACGGGATGAAGAATCCTCTAACTTGGCAGTGTACGTGTTTCCAGGCATTTCAGGGACTCTATATCTCCCCCAAATACTCGCAAGCCAAAAACAGAATAAAATGTCCCATGGAGAAACATGGAAGGGAGAGAAGAAATGAATATGTGGGAAAAACAAAAGAGACAATTTTAATTAAAATTTATTCCCATTAAAAATTTGTATTGATTTTAACATCGTAATATATGATTACTAACAAATGGTTGTTATTTTAGTAAATTTGAGAAGACAAAAAAGGAAGTGGAAGAAAGAAATACTGTGGTGATCATTTTGTAATAAATAAATATTGTAAAATTATCTGCATGTATTTTAGACACCACAAGGATCCAGTTAATTTTTATCAATATTTCTTCACATTAGAGAGCAAGTTATAACATAAGAAGTAAAGCCCTTTGAAATAATTTCATTGCATGTATAAAAAAATGTTACCACTTGAACCCTGAATGTTGGCAGTCTTGATGACTGACATGACCCCTGTGATAATTCCTACTCACATTGCAGGTGCTGTATCCACACAACATTCTATCAGACCCTGAGGTGCTAAAGATGAGACAGAAGAAATGGAGCAAAGTCATGTAATTAATAACCCATGTGTGTACCAAGTCATCAGGGAAACACTGCAGACAGATATACTAGAATTTATCATCCAGAATTTTGAATTTTAACGAGCAGATAAGAACAAAATCGGCACAAACTTAATTGTGGTCAGGAAAATAGTGACATCAGATAAGGTACTTTTAAAGGAATCACAGGCAGATTCCAAACTGATTCTCCTCAGATGCTTTTTTTGAACACCATCTTTTATCATAAGATAACCACAGGAAGAGGGTAGGGCACTGTGCTGATGCTCAGAAAGTCAACTGCCAAAATTTTAACATCCCACATGAGCACAAACAGGGGACTGCCCTTTAATATTTGTCTCAGTTAGAGGTTTACTACTGTGAAGAGACACTATGGCCACAGCAACATTTATAAACATTTAAGCGGGACTGGCTTACAGTTTTGAGGTTTAGTTTATTATTGTCATGGAGGGAAATGTGGTGGCATGCAGGCAGACATGGTGCTGGAGAAGGAACTGACAGTCCTACATCACATGTTATCTGGCTTGACCTTCTGAAACATTAAATCTCACCCCCATTAATAAACTTTCCTCAACAATTCCACACCTTCTCCAACAATGCCGCACCTCTCAATAATATCACTCCCAATGAGCCAATGAGGTCCTTTTTTTTTTTTTTTTTTCTAACTACCACATCTCTACCTTGGATAAATTTATTAACTCTTAAAATGAGATTAATAATAATCCCTTCCTGTATTTCTGTGATTATTTGAAGAGGTGTGTATGAATAGCTCCACTCAGGGGATTGTGTATAATAAGAGGCAAATGAGTACAACAGGCAGTATTATCACATAATGGTAGCAATAGAACTATGGAACCTTTCTTACTTTATTGGGTTCCATTCTTAGAATGAACCATTTGTCTTCCCTTTATTTTACTAATGGAATATTAAATTTCTTGGCCTGTTCAATTCATATTCACTATGGGCAAAATGCATCCTCCTCTGCTCTCCTTGTAAATTTAGAATATATGCTTCCAGAAAAAAAGTATTAAGAAACAATCCAGTAATTTCTCTTGCAGAGTAATTTGGGCTTACAGTATTCTGAAAGTAGACTCTATAAAGACAACATTATTGTTATTTTCTCAGTTGGTTTTGGAAGAACTAATGCCAGCAGAAAAGCAAATCTACACTAAAAGAGAAACCATTACAGCTGAGTAAAATGTCTATGATTCAGACCTTGTTCTGTGACTCAGTACCCTTATCATCTCTGCAAATAGCAAACAGTGCAAGGGAAGATATTCAGTGATTTCTCTGCACTGCTTTTGCTCTCTTCCCTGTATTTGCTTTCATTTTGGAAATATCACAAAGTCCTCATAGCAAACCTTCACAAGCACTAATGGCCAATGGTGATTATGCATCAAGTATGGAGATCATTATATAATGTGTGAGAGGAAATGGTACCACTTTATTAAGATACAAAATTACTAAAGTGTCACAGACAAATCAATTGGGGAATTTCCCTTGGCAGAGGAGAGAGATTTGATTTTTCTGTGACAAAATGCTTAAAGAGTAGGCATAAGCCTGGAGTGAGATCTTTTGAACCAAATGTACGAACATGAAATGGAGAGGAGTCTAAACTCTCTGATCCAGAAAACAGGTTATAATTGGACTTCTATAGTCACACTTGCTTTCCATTTGTGTTTTCTATTCTATTTGTAAGATATAAATCATTTGTTTTTAAGAGTTTTTTCTGTATCATACACCCTTTCCAAATTATGTCTCTACAAATCTGAATTTAGTGAGAAGGAGATATATATATATATATATATATATATATATATATATATAAACTGGGGATCAGGGAAATGGACTTTGTGTTCCTGTAACTAGAAGAGCTACTCAAATTGTTTCCAAGTGCCTGTGTCCTGATGTGGATGCCCATAGAGCTTCAAATTCCACAATCATAAACACAAATTATGTTAGAAACGTAGACATATGCTAGGATACTTTCCTATTCAATTCGCTTTGTGTCTGTAGTTGATACCCAGTTCATTGTATCTCATCCTCCCAAGTTTATCTCTTTCCCAAGCCCCATGCTGATGTCATATTCCATGTATGGCACAGTGTATAGAAACTGAATGCCCTTACTTATCATGTGACAAACAAGAGAAAAGAAAAAAATTAATGTGTAAAAACATACCAGTAACTATTGTCAGTTTTTAAAAACAAGAAACCAGTATGTGTAAGAAATTAAGTCTGGGATGTGACTTCCTTGGTCCTGTGCTCTCCTGCCATATACAAACTCATGAGTTTGTTCCCCAGCACTCCATAAATAGGGCTTGATGCCTTACTCCAGTAATCCTAGTGATTACAAAGTGGAGGGAGTGAGATTAGAAGTTCAAGGCCATCCTTGGCTACATACAGACTTCAAGTTCAGCCAGAGTACATGAGATCACCTCTCAAAACATTAAAAAAAAATAGTGAAATGAATTAAAAGTCCTAAGAAGGAATGTGTAAATGTCAATTAATATTAAAATATGTTGTTTATATTTTATGCAGCAATAGGTGTCCTGTTGTTCACAAGCTCTAAGGGAACTGAGAAGCAAAGAAAAAAATAAATGGAACTTCACTTATATGTCACAACCCCTGCTTTAAAAATCTGGGGTGTTAAATTATTTATTTTGTTTTTTACTCTTTTGTATATCAACAACATTTTAGAGTTGATGAATGCTTGCTATTTCTGACATTTCATTACCTTAAAAAGCTCATCTCCCAAAAGTAAATATGTGAATTTCTCCCTTTCTAACTTTTTTATTCCATGATATGTTTGATTTCCAAACACTAATCCCCAACCTCTTCTGGCATTCTCCAAAACTACAAATGCTATGATAAGATGGAAAGAGTAAATGATAAAATGATAAAATCTAGACAGTATACTGATCTGAGAGTAGTAAACACTTCTGGAAGTTTGGGGTGTCCTCCAGCTTCTGCACATGGTCTCTCCCTTCTTTGCAGTCTTTGTTTGGGCTTAATGTTCATTTTACTATAATAGTATCCAATTTTTCCTATGAAAAACATACTGACACATGTTGGTTTATATGATTAGATACTTGGGGTACAAATACAAGTTAAAATTCCTAAAAGAAATGAACACCTTTAAATATGTCCTTTCATTTGTATTTTTTAAATTATAAAATAGGTATTAGAACAATGTGCATATACATTTTTATACTAAATCCAAACTTTCATTTAAGCTTAACTTTTATATTATTTATTCATGAATATAAATTGAAATATTGCTTTACATGTCCTATCTTACATTTATGTTACTGTTTCAAATATTTATTGGAATTTTTTCTGTAACCAGCACATGAAGGAGAAAGTGAAAAGAAGAAAGTTATAAAGTCACTTATAGAAATTTCAAACTCATAGTAAATAAACAAAATAAATGATCAATATAATCATAACATGCATATCATTACATATAAATAACATAGGTGAAAGCATACCTACCAAGCACTGACATAAGGCTGCTGAGGTATGGCTGTAACTGGAAAACATTAAGGAGGTTACAGGAAACACATCCTGTTCTAGTCAGATTTGGCGGGTGGATTTATGGAATACGAATTCTAAATCAAAAGGAAAGGGATTAAATAGCTATTCATGGAATAGCTTGTTTTTCATTTGTGCTGTAGCATATGGTGTGAGGAAAAAACTTGAAAGGGATAAAATTTGAAAGCCATGCTGTAGTCTAGAATGCCAAAGAGTTTGTATTTCATATGGTATTACTAAAAAAAAAATTCTTTATGAGCCAAAGTGCAACATAATCAGAGTTTCCATTACAGATATTTATATTAAAGGAATATTGAGGTTAACATCTCAGGAAGCAATGCCTCCCACTAACCTTCATTCTCCTGTATGTCCCTAGAAATAGATGAGACTTCTAATATAGGTTTGAATGCTTCCCTCAGTAAATTATCATAAATTTGAGTTTCCTTGATCTAATCCTTTCCTTCCTCTGAAAAATGGAGGCTATGCCTGAGAAAGCTCACTCAGGATATGCTGTTGGCATTAGGTCACCTTTTGCCTCTTTAATATAAGATGATATTCATTCCCCAGCTTGCCAGATAATGCTAAAATGCATTTACTTGCCAAGAAATTATGAAGGAGTGTCATCTAGATTATTTGTTCAACTTTCCATTCTTAATCGTTAATGTTTCTTTCTGTCTTCTAAGTCTATTGTCTGTCCTTTGTAGCATGAGCTATAGTGATTGTGACACCTGTCAAGGAGTCTGCAAAGCAGGAATTTCCAATTGTATTGGCTGAACTGTTATCTGAATACTTCTTCCAAAGCAGCAATTTGTTGATGTCCTGCCCTTGCTCCAGATCCTTCCAGATCGTCTTTTCTGCAGTAACAGGAAATGAAGAACACCCTGTTTAGCTCTGCATGAAAGCCCATGGAATTTCCTGGCATTTTTATTTCTTTCCTGCTCCCACTCCTCTGGAATTTTGTCTTGCAGCTCTCAGAAGACTTGGAGCAGAGTGGATAGGACCATTTATTAGATAGCCTATATCTAAAGAAGTCCAAGGAAAAGGCACTGTTGCCTACTGTGCTTTCTTTGCAGCTGCAGCTGCTACCCTTTACAGACAACAGAATCCAGCAGTCTCTTCAGGCATCTGAAATGGACCAAAAAATCAGAAACCCCCAGAACCTTACAGGCTTTCAGTACCAAACTGAGACTGCTGAACCACCTAGTTTCATGGAATGAGAGTTTAATGAGTCTTCAGTTTCTCTACCATGAAGCCAGACAGTCACTATTGGACTCCTTAGTTTCCATTGTGTAAGCCACCTCATGAATAAAGTCAAGTAATTTCCAATAGAGCTGGAGCTACAGAAGAAAACAACACAGGAATGGTTAATGAGGAGAATGTGTAGCCTACTGGAAAAGTAAATAGAGTTGGGTGGAGTGTTAATGGGAAGAAATCTCAAAAAGCACAGAAGGGTGAAGCAGCAACCTTCTGCCCCCCTCCCCCAACCTCAAAATTAGCCTGGGCTATAGAGAAAAACCCACCTCCAAAAAAAAAAAAAAAAAAAAAAACAAACTCGTAAAATCTCTTCTATTTTCCCTTCTCAGAGAGATCTGGATATCCCAGCATGAACTCTCCTTGTTACCTAGTCACTATGGGTGTATGGATTGTAGCATAATTATCCTTTTTTTGACAGCTAATATGAACTTATGAGTGAGTATATGCCATGTTTTTCTTTCTAAGTCTGGGTGACCTCACTCAGGATGATTTTTTTTTCTAGTTCCATCCATCTGCCTTCAAATTTCTTGGTGGTTTTGTTTTTAGCAGCTGAGTAATGTTCCATTGTGTAAATGTACCACATTTTCTTTATTCATTCCTCAGTAGAGGGGCATCTAGATTGTTTCCAGGCTCTGGCTATTACAAATAGAGCTGCTATGAACATAGTTGAGAAAGTGTCCTAGTGCTATGATTGAGTGTACTGAGGGCAGGTGGGGATGGGAACATGAGCAATCAGATTCAGGGTACACAGAGAGGAGAATGCTGAGGGGGACTGCTGAGGGGAGACACTTTGGTGTCAGCTGGAAGCCTAGCTCAGGTGACTCTCTCAAGAGTCTATTCAGAGGACCCCAGATTAGACTTCTGCAATAGTAGATAAGTAGCCTGAACTGGCCATCTCCTGTGACCATATTGGTGCCTGGCCCAATTGTCATCAGAGAAATGTCATCCAGCAACTGATGGAGGCAGATGCATAGACCCACACCAAAACATTAGGCATTAGGAAGAGTTTGGGAATCCTGCAGAGGAGGAGGACAAAGGAGTATAGGATCCAGTGGTCAAGGACACCATGGGAAGGCTCACATAGTCAAGGGCTCTTAGGGGCTTGAAGAGACTGAACTGACAACCAGGAAGCCTGCACGACACTGATCAAGCACTCTGCATATATGTTATGGCTGTGTAGCTTGATCCTCTTATGGGACTCTTAACACGAGGAGCAGGGGTTGTCTCCACTCTTTTGCTAGTTTTTGGTACCCTACTTCTCGAACTGGGTCATCTTGCCCAGCCTTAATACTTTTGGAGGTGCTTAGTCTTACTATAGTTTGATATCCCATGTTTTATTGATACCCATAGGAGACCTGCCCTTTCTTGGGGGCTGGGAGGGGGAAATGGGGGAGAGGGAATTGGAGGGGAGGTTTGGAGGAGAGGCTGCGGCCAGGATGTAAAATAATTAGATGAATAAAAACAAACAAACAATGCAAAACAAATAAACACTAGTATGTGTGAGATTTTGGTTATGTTTTTCAGAAATGTAAAAAAAAAGCAAAAACAAAAAACAACCAAAAAAAAAAAAAAAAAAAAAAAAGCACAAAGAGAGTAGTTGAGCATTCCCATAGAGTTTTTGTTAAAACTCCATAGTCAAAACTCATAGAGAAGAAGGATCAAGTGAGAGATGCAAGCTCCTGTTTTGGATAAAGTATTTTAGTACCATTCTAAACATTTGTATTAGTTACATTTCTCCTCGCTGGACCAAAATACCAGTGAAACGCAACTTAAAGAGGAAAGGGTTTTTTCTTTTAGCACACAGTCTCTCTGGGTGGGAAAAGCATGGGTCAGCAGTAGTTGAAACTATGGCAGCAGGATGAGGCTGACTGCAGTCAGGGCAGAGAGGAATGAATGTCATCTTGTCTTGAAATGTCCTCTGTTAAAAAATACAGTCTTTAATTTTGATTTTTTTTATGTTTTTTTGAGACAGGGTTTCTCAGTGTAGCTTTGCTCCTTCCCTGGAACTTACTCTCTAGCCCAGGTTGGCCTCGAACTCATAGATATTGGCCTGGCTCTGCCTCCCGAGTGCTGGGCGAGTCTTTAATTTTGAATTAGCTTCTCTTAAATATAAGTCTGACAAAGTTCGAATGAGATAGAAATGATCTCTAGCACAAATACTGATAATTCTTACTTACTCCTGAAACTTTATGACCTAGGCTTTCACTGTTTAAATTTCTCTCTGTATCTTCGTGTTCTAAACCCTCTAAATAGTGACCCATTAATCTCCGCTTAAGTCATTCTAAAACTCATCTTTCCCTCCACTTCACACTCTTCAACATCCTTCCTATATAATCCAATACCAAAGAGCTAAGAGCAGATGATTTAGGTTATCATAGCAACCATCTCACTTTTCAGCATCTCTCCAATGAAATGTTAGCATATTATATTCTAATCATCTGAATTAATTTAAAATATAATGTATTTATAGTTTATGGGAACAAAGCCTATCTCCTAATAGATTTACATATGAATCTGATATAGATATTTAACAGTAAGAATAGTCACCTTGCTCATAATAGAGTTTGTATTATTCTGAATATGTTTGCATGCTAAAATATCACAACTATACATTATCTTTAATTTTCTTACCATTTTAGTCAAATTTTATGCTTGAAAAATAGTAGTTACATAATTTATTAAAATACAAGACATTTATCCACTTATACATTAATGTGTTTTTCACATTAAAATAGACACATTTAAAATCTATACTATATTTCATAACATACATATTCTCTTGTGTGTGTGGCTTTCCATTGGCGTATGGTCAATCTCCTACTCTTAAAGAAATTAACTCTTCCTCTTTAGTTACCAATGGATTTTCAAAGTTTTTGGATTCAAAGTTGAGTGAATTTGGAAGGAGAGGTGGATTTGGTAGAGAAATACGATCAGAATACAATGTATTGAATTATCAAGTAATTAGTAAAAATACTTAGATGTAGGTACATGTGTCTCAAAAATGTTCTTTGCTAAAAAAGTAAAATTTACTGTCACACAGACACACATTTCTTTACCTCCAATTGTAAAGTGTATTTGAATCAATTCAGTGAATTGGAGACACAGGAAATGCAACAGAAAGCTGCATTAGCTACAAACATTTCAGACTAAAAATAGATGAAACTCTCTTTAATAAGCAACATGGGAAAGTTGAAAAATATGCTTGTTATGAATCATTAAACCTTGTCTAATCAACAAGAAGAAAAATGGGAAAATGAGTTTAAAAGTAAAAACAAGTCAATTGCATTCAGTTATTATTTTACATTTAAACTTCTTATTAGAAATCTATTACAGATCAGTATAAACGCCTATTATTGTAGAAGGGAATTCAACTTGGAAAACTGTATTCATTTATGTCTAAGTACACACTTCCTTTCACAAATAAGGTATTCAAATCTTAGTTTTATTTGGAAGGTAATTTACAAGTAAGTGTATTTTTTAATTATGGTAAGTAGGGTAATTATAATTTCTGATTCACTAACATGAATTAAACTAAGAAATATTTTTAAATTTTAAAGTTCTTACAACACTTTAAGCATCTCTAATTTAAATTTTGTAAAAGTAAGCACTATTTCTTTAAACAATTTGGTATTAAATATTTTCTTAAAGAATCAATGTCAGCATTGTATCACAGAAACAAACCAGCATCATCTATTGAAAATCAGGTCACTGAACACTCAAGTCAAAGTGAAGTATTTTCTGACGTGACTATGAATTCAAGGTAAGTTAAGTGTATAACTATGCGGCTGGGGAGAAGGCTTAGCTGCTTTTGCAGAGGACCTTCAGATCAGCATCCTTCAGCATCCCTAGTGTTAGTTCACAACCACATTTAGCTCTAGCTTCAGTAGATCTGACATCCTCTTTCTACTCCTCAAGCAGTGCACACAAGTGGTGCACATACATACACTCATGACACCCATACAAATGCAATAAACACATTTAAAAAATGTATATAAAACTTGATCGCAGTAATTATGAAATGCAGTTTTAACAGAGAAAGAAAGGAAGAGGAAAAGTGGTTAAGCATTGTGCTTTAGTTAGTAAAAGCCAGTAATCCAGATGTAAGTGTTCCTTAAAGTTACAGATGCAAGATTATTCCTGAAAATTTACAGATAAAAGCTTATTCCTGGAAGTTTGCAAAAGACTTAGAAAAAAACTTTGAAAAATCTTATGTGAAGTTTGAAGAGAAATGTTTAGGAAATTACGAACATATCAAAAAGTTTAAATGTATTTAAGAAAACAAATTAATGTATAAAAGAAAATTACTATCTGAATTTATGTTCATTTTATATCATTTAATATTCACTCATATAGCCTAATTTTGAGGATTTCTTTATAACATTTGCCAAATAAAAATGTAGTTTTTAGGTGTAAACTATTCCAAAACTGGAGTGCATATTTTCCTCACCATATAGTCAGGTATTCTAAACTTCAAGTACACTATTGGACTTATTTCATCATAGGGAAGTTCAAACCTCATTTTTCATATATCTTGGTAGGAATCAAATTTGAAATATGCATATGATATTATCTATATACATAAACAATGATAACAAATGAAGATGTTACAGGGAAGTAATCATTGTACACACAACTTTTATACTGTGGCCCTGTCCATACAGCCATGAATCCAATACGAGGGCGAATTGAGGAAACATGTCACTGTGGTATACAGTACTTGTGTAAACAGCTGGAACAAGGAGAGATGCAGCTTTGGGTTGTGCTGTTTGACACTTCGAGTTCTTTCACTGTCAGATGTAAGGCTAGTAAAGATTTTTTTCCCTATTTTTCAGGCTTTCTCTTTACTCTTAATATTTCTGTTCCTGTCCAGCAAGACTTCAAATTGATGTAATCCCACTTAAATGAATTTAAATTACAATAATTATTTGTAAATTTGCCCTCTATTGCTTAATTGAGTAGATTTCCTGTGCCTTTATTTTTCATCTTGGCTCCTTCTCCCCTTGCATTCTGAGGTTTGATCTCTTGTATCCCAAAGGTCTTGAATGCAGTGGTTGTGTCTCCTTATTTAATCTTTCCTTTATTGATATCTCATCAGTTTATTTCCTTGATCTTTTCCTAAATTCCTGCTATCTTTCCTGCTGTATGGACAGGTAGATTAGTAACACTTTTCACTATGTTATCTTTTGATTTATTGTTATTTTGTTTCCAAACTCTCAGTTGTTCTTCAATTTTTCTTTTATGTTGCACTTGCATTCTTTTTTTTTTTTTTTTTTTTTTTTGGTTTTTTGAGACAGGGTTTCTCTGTGTAGCTTTGCACCTTTCCTGGAACTCGCTTGGTAGCCCAGGCTGGCCTCGAACTCACAGAGATCCGCCTGCCTCTGCCTCCCGAGTGCTGGGATTAAAGGCGTGCACCACCACCGCCCGGCCCGCACTTTCATTCTTATCTGTGACTTCCTCATATATTTGGCTGACTTCTATTTCTACATTGTGCACTTTTCTCTCTGTGTGCTGCAATGATTCATCTGCTTATTCATGTATATTTTGGAATTATTGATCACTTATTTACTAGTGTTTTAAAAATTAGTATCATATATAACTTATTCAACTTACTTAAGTATCTTTCAATTCAGGAATCAAGGAGTTATGATCTTTTGAAAGAATGATATTACTTTGATTTCTTATGTCACTTATTTTTCTGTCTTATGATGCGCTCACCTTTCACCACTCTTGAGGCCATGGGACATGGGAGAATGGAGTAGATAAATGTGTCATACTAAAGTCCCATTCAACAGCCAACTTTATTTAGAGCTTCAGATACTTTATACTCTGAGTGTTAGAAGGAGTCACATGAAGTAAAATGTACAATCACAAGTAAAATTGCACATAGAGAGCTGCACTTGGCTGCATGTTAAAAATAAATAACAAAAAAACCAAACAACAATAACAACAAAACATGTTTTTCAATAGAGGCAAATAAACAACTAACAATAACCAGTTGTAATGAATAATAAGAAGTAAACTCCTTCTTTTCTTCTACACCTGGAGGGGCATTAAAAGCATATTCCAAAATGATTCCATGTTTTTGAAGAAACTGAAATCACAAGACTTGTCCTCACGTGATTCCATTCATGGACCATGTTCTGACATCTCCAACATTTTTCTTTTATTTTCTTATTAATTTTTTTATTTTACTTACCAACTTCAGTTCCCCACCATCTTCTCCTCTTCCCTTTCCTCACATCCTTTCTATCCCCATCCCATCCACTCCTCAGAAAGGGTAAGGCCTCCCATGGGAGTCCATAAAGTATGGCATATCAAGTTGAGGCAGGACCAAGCTCCTCTCCACTGCATCAAAACTTAGAAAGATATCACACCATAGGGAATAGGTCCCAAAAAGCTAGCTCATGTGCCAGAAACAGATCCTGGTCCCACTGCTAGAGGCCCCACAAACAGACCAAGCTACCCAACTGTCACCCACATGCAGAGGGCCTTTGTCGGTTCCATTCAGGCTCCTTAGCTGTGGGTCTAGAGTCCATGAGTGCCCACTAGCTCAAGTCAGCTGTCTTTGTGAGTTTTCCCATCATGATCTTGACCCCCATTGTTTATATAATTCCACCTCCCTCTCTTCAACTGAACTCCCAGAGTTGTGCCCAGTGCTTGGCTATTGGTCTCTGCATTTGCTTCCATCAGTTACTGAATGAAGGTTCTATGATGACAATTTGGGTATTCACCAATCTGATTATAGGCCAGTTCAGGCATCCTCTCCACTACCTCTAGGAGTCTTAGATGGAGTCATCCTTGTAGATTCCTGGGTGTTTCCCTGGCACCATAATGGCCCCCTCTATCAAGATATCTCTTTCATTGTTCACCTTCTCTGTCCCTCCCCCAACTCCCATCCCGATCCCTCATATTCTCATTTCCCATTCCCTTGCTTCCATCCCCCTCCCCCACATTACCCATGAGATCTCATCTATTTCCTCTTCCCAGGGAGATCCATGTGTCCCTCTTAGGGTTCTCCTTTTTATCTAGTTTCTCTAAAGTTTGGAGATAACTAGGATTGCAGCCTAGTTATCCTTTGCTTTATATCTACTATCCACTTATGTGTGAGAATATACCATGTTTGTCTTTCTAGGTCTGGGTTACCACACACAGGATGATTTTTTCTAGTTCCATCCATTTGCCTGCAAATTTCATAATATCATTTTTTATTTATTAATTATTTTTTTTACTGCTGAGTAATATGCCATTGTATAAATATACCACATTTTCTTTATTCATTCTTCAGTTGAGGGACTACAGAATGGGAAAAGATCTTCACCAACCCCACATCTGACGGGAGACTGATCTCCAAAATATATAAAGAATTCAAGACTCTAGACATCAAAATACCAAATAATCCATTTAAAAATGGGGTACAGATACAAACAGAGAATTCACAACAGAAGACTCTCAAATGGTGGAAAGACATTTAAGGAATTGCTCAACATCCCTAGTCATCTGGGAAATGCAAATCAAAATGACCCTGAGATACCATCTTACACCTGCCAGAATGCCTAAGATAAAAAACACTGCTGAAAACTCATGTTGAAGAGGATGTGGAGAAAGGGAAACACTCCTCCACTGTTGGTGGGAGTGCAAACTTATAAAGTCACTTTGGAAATTAGTATGGCAGTTTCTTAGGAAATTGAGAATCAACATATCTCAAGACCCAGGGATCTCAAGACCCAGGACTCTTGGGCATATACCCAAAGGATGCTCAATCATACCACAAGGACACTTGCTCAACTATGTTCATAGCAGCATTATTCTTAATAGCCAGAACCTAGAAACAACCTAGATGTCCAACTATTATATTTTTAAATGTAGGATATCCAGACTGTTTTTGATTTGAGATATTGTAGGTAAATCTCATTGTCATTTGAATGATGAGTATTCAGAGATTCACAGGTCAATGCAGCTAGAATTGTCAGAAAAAAATATTTTCAGATGACATTGGGCTCTATGTGTTCTATAAAATAACTTTCACCTTGGTGCATAGGACCTTAACTGGCCCTAAGTGGGTAGTCTTGACTTCTGATATCTCCTTTTGTGCTTTTGGTGGAGATTTGCCATCTTTCTGGTGAATATAATTGTCTACATTTGTGTGTATGTGTATGTGTGTGTGTGTGTGTGTGTGTGTGTGTGTGTGAGAGAGAGAGAGAGAGAGAGAGAGAGAGAGAGAGAGAGAGAGAGAGAGAGAGGAGTTTCTTTCTCTAATTTGGGCATCAACTTACTGAGGAGCCAACTAGTTGAAGACTAAAACTCCAGTACCACTCAGAAACCAAAATTGCAGCCTCTTTCTGTTTTGGGGATTGGAGACTGCAGTTGTATTTGAATGTTGGAGTCAAGTGAATTGTGCCATTTTTCTTCTCTCCAGTTTGTTCTTATTTTTATCCTGAACTGGACAAGTGTCCATTTTTCTGAGAGCTGTTTTCACGGTTGTATATATTCTTTTTGTATGACAGAAGCCTCTCTTCACCAATTCACCTTTGTTGTCTATAGTTTGGGGTGACTCTCTGATTTTGCCAACATTCCTGTGTCTGTACTTGCTATTGTAGACCATGCTCCCCCAGGGTGGGTGACTCCCAAATGTGGTGGGGGAATGGAAAGTAATCACAACACTAAGATCTGTATAGATACAGGATCTGGCTTGTTCTTTCCAAAACTCTTGAATATTAATCACCATAGAGAGGGATGCAAATGTTGATGTTGGTTAAAGCTCACTAACATAATAACATAACACAAAGGACCATAGAACAGAAATTGGAAAATTAATATAGAATGTTCTGTGAAGTAACAGATTGATATGTTAATGTGTAGTTAGTAAATTAATCCAAAGGAAAGGGGTATACTTAAAGGCTACATGAAGGGAAATGGAGGAGAAATAATTTTGGAGCTCTAGATATTGCCAATCATTGTCTGATTTATATTTGTATTTATATTTATCCAGGTCTTATGTAGCTGGAAGTTTTCCTGTGTCCCACCAGAACTTGAGGCACTGTAGCTGCTTTTAAAATAATCAGTCAGAGGTTTATATTAATTACCAATTGTATGGCCTATGGCAGGCTTCTTGCTAGCTAGTTTTTTTTATCTTAATTTCTGCTATTAATCTGTTTCACCACATTTTCTGTGGCCTTACCTGCATCCCATTACATGGACAGCAGTTTGGTGTCTCCCCCCACTTTCCTTTTTCCTCTCACTATCTTTTGTTCTTGGATTTTCTGACCTGGTCCATTCTGCCCCGCCATAGGCCAATGCACCTTTATTTATCAACCAATCAGAGCAACACGTATTCACAGTATACAGAAAAACATCTTAATGCACTTCCCCTTTTCTGTATAATCAAAATGGAAGGTTTTAACTTTAGCACACTAAAATTACATATAATAGTATAGTTATTAAGCAAGAATTATAGTTATAATATTTAGTCTATGTGTACTTGATAAATTTAAAGAAAATATTCTATTATCTATCCTGTATTTGTGAGTATAAAGTTTTATATCTAATTTATCTTTTATCATAACTAAGGAAAATTACAACTATCTAGTCTTCAACTCCATCAAAGACCCCAGAAAGATGTAGTATTCCCTAAGTAAACAAGAAATTCACTGTAAGCAACTTCCAAAATTCTGGAAATGACAGATACAGCCATCTGCCTGGACAGTTACCCAAAGTTCCTCTGCAACATTGGTGCATCCATCTTCAGCCTATAGGTCTAGAATCTTTCAGTCACTTTTCCCTGTGTCCTGTTGATGTCTGGCAGTCTCCTCTGCAAAGCTGGAAACTGAGGGACCATTTTGCCTGTTTTAGCAAATTTCAGTGGTATATTTTCCTATGGGTCTTGTACATCCAGATTATGCATCATATTATCAAGCAGTCCCAGACAAGAGCAGTTTCTTTATGGCTATTTTTGCCATAAAGAAAACAAACTCCATATGGAGCTGCTTTGATGCTCATTGTCCTCTTTGAAGTCTTATGGGGACATAAATAAAATTTTAGGATTATGGTCAAGTCCTGACTGGAGTAGTCTGTGAGGCTGTATTCTCTGAGCCAGTTGCCTCAAAGCTGTTCTGAATGTTGGATAACCTGGAGACCTCTCAGTGGGTCTTCCTTGTTGGAACCATATTAATCTATAAGGAATCCACAGCTTCTCATCTTCTGTGGAAAGTAAAGCAGAACCTCTTTTCTAAAGCAACATATCCTAAGACAAATTTTTAGTCAAGATTTTATATATATATATATTATATATATATATAATATATATATATATATATATATATTGCTTTAACTCAGCAACCTTTACAATCATGTTTCTCTCCATTTAAGCATCTCAAAGACAACATAATCCACAGACTCTGTGTAATTTCCATCTTTATGTGGCTTATATTTTTACATATTATTTTATTTTTTAAGACTTTATTTTATTTTTATGAGTATCTAAATCCTTTCTCTTTTCTCTGTCAAGCCTAAGTACCTATTTACACAAACTGTAAACAGTTAAGAGTTTTATTCCATCTGAATCTGTCTTATTGTAAATGTGTAATCATTTTTTGACCAATGATTTAAACTGCAGTGTGACTAGGACCAAATCAGTAGCAGCACTGGCTGCTGGCCCTGACCTGCTAGGTTTTTTAACATGGCACAGGTACCAAGAGTCATGCTTATCTCCCCAATTCTGGGAAGCAGTATTAAGTAGTATGCCTGTGGTTTTTAAGACCACAGCTGTGCTTCGAAGCCAGCAGGAAATGGCTGGGAGAAGCCGCTTTGTAACTCAGCCTGGCCTGTCAGAGACCTGGGGAGTCTACCAAGTTGCCACTGAAGTCCACTGGGCCAGGAGACATGCCTCTGTACTCCAGCCTACTATAAGCGACATGAATTAGGAAGCTACTCTTGGCTCGATTTCAGAACCCTTTTTTAAAGCTTTCTCAGGTTTTGCGGTGGAAATTCTTGCTACCACGTTGGGTACCATAATGTAGCTGGAAGTTTTCCTGTGTCCCACCTGACCCTGACATCCCATAACCACTTATAATCACTCAGAAGCTTATGTTAATTACCAACTGTATGGCCTATGGAAGGCTTCTTGCTAGCTGGTTCTTTCATCTTAATTTCACCCATTTCTATATATCTATGTTTCAACACATGTTCCACAACTTTGCCTGTGTCCCATTACATGTTGATCCTTGTACAGCAGTTTGGAGTCTCCTCCCACTCACCTTTCTCCTCTTACTATCTCTCTTGACTTTTCCTACCTGGCTCCATCCTGCTGTGCCATAGACCAATGCAGCTTTATTTATCAACCAAACAGCAACACATATTCACAGCATATAGAAAGACTTCCCACAACAGTCCTGGATTGAATTTATCTTACACCCTTATTTCTCCCTAATATATTATGTTGGTGACCCCTTTCACTAAGCTTTAGTTTCTTCATTGTCTTTCTAGTGGTTTCAGCTTTCTATCATTCTGTAGCAGTGAGCACCAAGTACTTGGCTGAAGAGGTTGATTTATCCACTGACCTCAGGCTCAACACTGATAAATTTCAGGTCTTCTCTCAGCCATTGAGTGTGACACAACCTTCCCATTCACATTTTGAGGCCTGGGAAGAGCCTTTTGCTGGTTATACTTCTCAGTTTGTCAGTCATTGGCATATCCACTCTCCATAACTATCTCTAGGCTGGACTGTCTATCACCTTAGGGCAGGGCATAGGGCTGGTTGAATTCAGCCTTTCTGATTTGTGATTATTCTTTAATCAAATACTTCCACTGTAGCTTATGGGACCTTTTCTGGAGGTCTTGTCTCAGAATGCCACATGGTCACTGCCCTCCAAGTCATATAGAGTGACGGAAAATTCACAATCCCTTTTCTGCTGACCTGTCTATTGTCCAAAGACAGCATATCTTCTACTTTTGAAACTTGAAGCACAGCTGGAGCTGTGTTCCACTTGCCTAATGTTTTGCATGTGTGTTGTCTACCCTTTCAGAAGCATCTTCAAAGCTTTGAGGCTTAACCAAGAAAACTAGAATGTAACTTTTAATTTCAGCTCAGTTCAAAAGCCACATTGCCTTAAATTAATAGGTCATTGCTCAATAAGGTAAATATAGTAAAATAACTGTTACAATAACCACGGCGCTGCTGTTTTTTTCTTGTGTTGAGTACTCTGTTGTTTGACTGAGTCTCATGGGATCTTTAACAAAATTGTTAAAAAGTAAATGTCCCAATTTTCCAGATGCAGAAACTGGTAAAATTATACCAAAGAATGCTAAACAAGAAAATTTAAAAGCTAAGATTTTTGGTCAAGTGCCTGGAATTAATATATCTAATAACATTTGAGAGCCTGATTGCTGTGGGATGTTCTGTGTGACAAATATGTTAATAAATAAAACACTGATTGGCCGGTAGCCAGACAGGAAGTATAGGCGGGACTAACAGAGAGGAAAATTGAGGGAACAGGAAGGTGGAGGAGGAGACTGCCTGGAGCCGCCACCAGGACAAGCAAGATGTAAGGTACCAGTAAGCCATGAGCCACGTGGCAAAGTATAAATTAATAAAAATGGGCTAAATATAAGAGTAAGAGCTAGACAATGATAGGCCTGAGCTAATGGCCAAACAGTTTAAATAATGTAAGTGTCTATGTGTTTATTTTGTAAGTGGGCTCTGGGACTGGTGGGACTTTGTAGCTGGAGACTGGCGGGACTTGGGAGCTGGAGAGAAGCTCTCCAGCAACAGCTAATAGCAATAATCCAAACTACACAGGAGTTAAAAAAAAAAAGGTAGTTGATGTTAGTCTATTAGCTATGAGATTTAATATTGTCTCAACTTTTCATGCCTCCAAAATTTTAAGGAAGCAATTTTGCTACTTTATGTACCCTTTGCAATGTATTTGTGATCCCTACATGCATTCCTCTAACTCTAATATCTTCTTTGGATTCTGAAACCTATGTGCATGATGTACATTTATTCCCTTATCCTGTGCCTAGTTAAAGGTGTGCTTTTCCTCCCAGATGAGGTAAACCTCAACGCCCCCTCTCTTAGGGATCACAAGATTCGACTGTTTAGAGCAAAGTTGCTGAGAATCACCACTCACCCCCTCACCCAAGTAGCATAATGCATCAGCATACGCCAATCTTTCACTTTGTTTAATTACCACCATCGCTACTGGAGGGAGAACAGCTCCCACTTTTTCTCCCAGGGTACTCTTGAGGAGAGAGAAGTGAGAAATATCTAGACAGAAATACAGAGGAGAAAGAGAGATAGAAACACAGGATAGCCTCAGGAGGGCCCGGACCAAAACCCAACAGCCCCTTCTGTCTCTCCTAAAGGGTTTTTAATGGAATGCCAAGGGGTGGAGCAAAAGATGTCCCCCTAGCATAGACAAGTGAAGAACATTTCAACTACCTGTTAATCACATATGTGGTCAAGCCGTCCCCTAATGCAGCCTTGCTGTGTAAAGCAAGCTCAGATCTCACTAGGAAACTTCTGTGAACCCCAACAACTACTTACTTATAACTATCCACTTTCTTTAATAAATTATTATAACAAGAATATAAATCATACTTTTCTATTGTTTTAATATAAACATATATAATATTAAATTAGAGAATGGTGTATATTATACAATTAATCCCATACAGCATATTTTACATATAAAAAGCATTAAAATTATTTAGTTGGTACCAACAATTTCAAAAATCTTCAAAGCTTTTATCACTATAAATTTAAAGTTGAATTATTCTATCTTTGAATAAATGAAGAATCTTCTTTGTTCCCTCAACATATATCACTACACTTTTCTCAACAACTCATTTTGTTTGTAAAAGAGGAAGCATTAATTTATGGCTTCAAAAATAGATTTAATGTCTGCAAGGGAAAAATGTGAATATATATGTTCAAACTGATTGTTCGTTCTCTTTTACATGTCTTTGTGTAGTAACTCAGTGATAGATTATTTTAAAGTATTAAGAAAGTTTCTAAATATTACATTTTAATACATTTAATATATCATTATATTATAAAACTAATTTTTTTCAAACAAAAAAATCAGAACACACAAAATGCAAGGTAGCACATTTAAACTGTGTGTATATATTTTAGTATGAATGCTTCATAAAAAGCACTTATGCAACAGACAAAAAACAATGTACAAAACAAAAGTTATTTCAGAAAAATAAAACATAAAATAAGGAATCAATTAGTGGTAAAATTTAAGCTCAGTTAATACTTGTGTTAAAATGCTAATGGACCATATTTGTGGAAAATAAATTGTTAGTTAAGTCTTTACTGAATTATTCAATATATTGATTTTGTTATATTTAATTGAGAATAAGCCTGGCATTATAGCTTTAAAAATTGTTTTAATATATAATAGGGAGACATTACTGTCTCCATTTAACAAGAACATATATTCTAATAATATCTCTTTCAGAACATTTTCTTCTATTAACTCTAGTTCATTTTGATGTAAAATTTGCAGGTATTTGTTATTAATGTAAATAGGTTAGTGGTTATATAGCACTTGTTATATAAACTTTATCTCAATCCTCGGGGGAGTCTTTCCCTCGGAGGAGATCGAAATGGGGATGGGGGGGAGGGGGACGGGGCGGGAGGAGGGAGAACGGGGGAACCTATGACTGATATATAAAGTTGAATTATGTTGTAAAATAAAATAAAATAAATTAAATGAAAAAAAAAGAAATTTGAAATTTTTATTTCAAAAATCTCAATTATTTGTGAACTCTTAACGGAGCCAATTTCAATGTATTTTTTTTCCTGAAGTATAATATTATGACATTGAGAAATGATGTTTTCTTTCATTTAAACATTTTTTTCTGGAGATAGGTACTGTGGGAGAAACAAGAGACACCAGTGTCCTTGTCCACAACACAGCTAAAAACAGGTCAAAGACAAATAACCTTCAAAAAATTTAATTATAACATCAAAATAATTCAAAGGAGAATAATTATTATGTATTTTCATTGAGATAGTTGCAAACAACTGCATTTATCAAAAAATCTTATGAAATAATTATCCTTAAAAATATTTTTCATATTCTTCAAAAATTTACTTCTATACTTCCTCAAGATGCAATAATTTGCTTTTTTAGAACCTTTGTTTTACTTCTTTTTTTTTTTTTTTTTTTTTTTGGTTTTTCGAGACAGGGTTTTTCTGTGTAGCTTTGCGCCTTTCCTGGGACTCACTTGGTAGCCCAGGCTGGCCTCGAACTCACAGAGATCCACCTGGCTCTGCCTCCCGAGTGCTTCTTAAGTGATAATGGGCTTGTGAGTTAATATGTTTAAAATAAAAATATTTAATAGTGTTCTGCCAAATACAATATTTTACTAATTTAAATACATATTTAATCCTGTGGGTAACAATTATCAGCTATTTTAAGGTTCTCCTACTTGTGAAGAAATCAACTATTTATTTCAACTTTTATTTTCATTTCTTACACTGTATTTTATTATTGCTTTTGTAAATGATGCACTAATGTAGCTTATTGACATAAACAACTGTCTGGAAACAGTGGATTTGTAAATGATCTTACTGTACCATGGGTGCACACTATTGCATCAATTCTGTTGTTGTTGTTTTTCACTCTTTTAGGGGGCCCACCACCCAGTTCCCAAATAAATCACTCATGGAGGCTTATTCTTAATTATAAATATATGAGCTTAGTTTGTCTTGTTTCTTGCCAGCTTTCCTTAACTTATTATCCCCTCTATCTTTTGCCTCTGGACTTTTCCCATTCTCTTACTTCTGTAAATCTTAATCTTGCTTGTAGCTTGAAGGCTGGCACATAGGTCCTCCTCCTCCTCCGGCTACTTCTGCCTCCTTGATTTCTCCTTCTACATATTCTCTCTGCCTGCCAGCCAGGCCTAAATTTCATCTTGCCTTGCTATTGGCCAATCAGTTCTTTATTAGACCATCAGGTGTTTTAGACACACAAAGTAACACAGTTTCTTAGAGTTCAACAAATGCAACATAAACATTAGTAACATACCTTAAAATAATATTCCCCTATACTCCCCCCCTTTTTTCTAAATAAAAATGAAAGCTTTTAACTGTAACATAGTAAGCCATACAATAAGAACAATTATCAAGTAAAGATTGTATTGACAATGTACTGAATTCCAATTCATTTGTATCTGGCAAATTTAAAGAAAATTCTTCATAATCTATCATATTTTAGTAAATGCAAAATTTTATACTTAATTTGCTTTCTATCATACCTAAGGAAAACTGCAACAAAAGCTATCTGGTTTTCAACTTCATCAAAGGCCCCAAAATATTATTTGAGTAAACAAAAAGTGCATTGTAAACAATTTCCAAAACTGTAGAAATGACAGAGACATCTGACTGCCTGGACAGTCACCCAGAGTTCCTTTGTAATGTTAGGGCATCCATCTTCAGCCTACAGGCCTAGAGTATCAGGCAGACTTCTCAGTGAAGCAGGAAATTTGTTGGACTGCTGTGCTCTGTATTAGCTAAGTTCATCATTCACTTCTCTCTGTGTACTGCAGAATATCTGGCAGATGCTTCTGCGAAGCAGAGAACTTTGAAGGACTTTCCTGCATAGTTTTGACAAAGTTCAACAGTCCTAGTTCCTGTGTGTTCAGCATATCCAGTCTGCATAGCACATTGTCAGGAGTCAAAGGCAGGAACAGTTTCTTTGCCCAGTGGCTAACCTTGCCACAATTAAAGCAAACTCCATAAGGAGTTTCTTCAATGACCATCATCTCTGAAGTAAATTGGTGCTACCTGGAGCAGATATGTCTCATTGTCATGAAAAACTTTGTTAACAAAACATTTTAAATGCCATATTCTATAGGTCTTTGAATTATTTGAAGACAATCTATCTAAAATATATCTCTATATGATCCTCAAAGCATACCTAACATATCTAAAGTTTTGATTGTTATAAGTGACTAGCCACTAATCTATGTTTCTGATTATCCTACATAGTTCATAAAAATAGCTTTTAAAAATTAGAACTTCACCCTACATTTCTAAATGAACTGCATGGGCAAAATACCTCAAATAAAAATAGAAACATACATACAATATGTTGTAACAAAAATAATCTTAAATTTTTGTCAATATATAAAAATCCTTTAAATGAAAATTAGGAACATATATACATTGTAATAAAAATAACTTTAATTTTTTATCAAGATAAAAAATTTTATGTCCATGCAAAATATCTGAGATTAATAATTGTCTTTTTATCTTATATTCCTCTAAATTATAACAAACATCCATGAACCACCAATTAACCAGAGACTGCCCATAGCCCCCAGCTCTTGGGAATTGAGAACAGTTTTCTCCATAGTGCTTCCTGCTGTCTGTGGGAAAAGGCATCTCCAAGAGTCTTTGAGAAAATTTTGAGATAAGGACCAAGTCCTGAGAAGACCAGCAGGAACCTTTGTTGATAGATATCATCTGTCAATATTCAGGAGTTTGCCCTTGATCATACTTCATTATATCATTCATGAAGGAATCCATAGCCTATTGTCTCCTGTGAGAACAAAACTGTAAAGCATTTTTTATTTCCATTTGACAAATATATTTTGACTACTTTTTTAAAGTTAAGACACTCCTAAAATATCTAGATTTGTTCAATTTAGCAGTCTAGTTCACAGTCACATGTCTCTTAGCAGCTATTGTTTGCTTATCAACATTCAAAATATTCAAAATCAACATAGTAACATACAGGATACAGACTCCCTGCGTATTTCCCATCTCTATGTGGCTTTTTTCTTTTATATTACCTTTACTATCTCTTTAGAGACTTTATTTTTTATATTTTTGGTTGTGAGCCTAGCCTTTAAAGGCTGAGCCATCTCTCCAGCCCATGACTTTATTTTTTAAAACTCTTTCTATAAATGCCTGTACCTATTTTCTTTTCTTTCTTAAGCCTATGCACATTGTAAAACACACTGGAAACTTTTTACAGGCTTTTCTGTCTGGAACTTTTTTTCAGTGTATCTTTTAGCTTTTATTTTATTTTTTTTGTGGGGGGGGGGGGGCTTGTGAGCAAACCTTTAAACCTTCTAACCTATACCTGGATTCTCCATGAGTGGCTCTTGGCTGCCTCTGCCTGCTTCTCGGGTCGTGAAAGCCAAGCCTAAAACTCAAGGCCTCGTCAGAGTTGCTTGACCAAGAACGGCATTCAACCTTTCTAGAGCTCTAAAATGCTGATGTTTGTGCTGTGGCAGGCATTTTTTCTTAGGGTTTTGGGTTTTTTGTTTGTTTGTTTGTTTGTTTGTTTGTTTGTTTGTTTTGTTCCTAGTTAATGTATTGGCTGCTCAAAGACTCACCAACAGGCAGAAACTCTTAAAGGAACTGTATCATCTTCTTTTTTCTCCTTAGCTTTCTTAAGCCCAGTGTGGAAATATGGGCCCATGTTGGAATGCGAAAATGTTGTTGGCTGTTTTTTGCTCTTTTGGGGGTCTTGCCACTCAGCTCCCAAATAAATCACACACAGAGTTTTATTCTTAATTATGAATGCCTGGCCTTAGCTTGGCTTGTTTCTTGCCAGCTTTTCTTAAATTATTCCATCTTCATTTTGCCTCTGGGCTTTTCCCATTCTCTTACTTCTGGAAATCTTACCCTTTTTCCATGGCTTGCTGTGTAGCTGGCTGGCTGGCCCATGGGGTGTCTTCCTTCTCTGGCTACTTCTTTTCATATTTCTCTTTCTATATATTCTTTCTGCCTGCTAGCCCCACCTATCCTTTCTCCCACCTTGCTATTGTCTGTTCAGTTCTTTATTAGACCATTAGGTGTTTCAGACAGGTACAGTAACACAGTTTTACAGAGTTCAACAAATGCAAATAAACATAAGGAACACAACTTAAAATAATATTACCCAACACCACTTGATCAGAAAACATGTCAATACCATCTCATCTTGTATTTGTTGTTAGTGGATTTGTCTTACCCTGTTTTCCTTCTGTCTTTTTTCTTTTTTTTTCCCAGCCAGTACACTCTTTTCACCATGTTGTTCTATTTCAACACTAGCCCACAGCAATCAAGCCACCTAAGCAGAAACTGAAAGCTTTTAAAACATGAGAGAAAACAAACTTTTTTTCCTTTGAATTAATTTTCTTAGGTATGGTTTTTCCCCAGTGACAAAAACAGACTAACACGGGTATCATAGATATTAGTGAATGGCATAGAATTGTGTGATTAAACATGATCTACATGAATATTTTAGTAGTATATATGAATGTATATCATCTAAAACACATTAGTCTTCCTTGGAACTTATAAACCAATATTCAGATTTAAGTGAGATATTCTCAAGGTGAATGGGGAAATACAATTTTGAATTGATGCTTACTGTGTTGAATTTGGAAATAAATTCAAAGGAGGGAAATCAATAAAGAACAGTGTGCAGTAAACAGGCAAATTGGTTGAGCCCATAATAACAATGATGATAAAAGTCAAAATTTTAAGGAATAAACTTAACAACTTCCATTAAAAAATGATTAGTCATGTAGAATTCTAGTAACATGTATATTGGAAGGAGAAAACCAGGCTCCATAAATAATAATAAACGGTCTTCTGGTTTCTGCACATGTCCCATGGCACATACACATATATATGTTCAAATGCACACACGTGCATGCGTGCACACACACACACACACACACACACACACACACACACTAAATAGTAATATGAAAACTTCAAGGTCACATTTCAAGATCATCCTTGATCATATTTAACAAATGACTATAATATATGCTTTACTTTAAACTATACTAATTTAATGGTTCTGATGTAAAATAAAACTTATGAATAAAACTTATGAATAAAAAAACTTAAGAATAGTTTTTCTAATTGATATGGCTTGGAGAATAACTATCCATTTGAGAATGTCCTCATTGATATGTAGAAGGTACTGTCAAAGGAACTGACTAGAGTAAAATAGTTTTGAGTTAATAAAGTGCAGCTAATCTTTAAAATAATTATGCTTTGTACAAATCATATTCCTCTCAATATTCACCCAAGTCCCCATTTGAACAATCCTGAAAAACAAACTTTCAAATAATTAAAATCAATAGAATTTTCTTGATCTACTTTCTGTTATGACATAATATGTGAAGAATAGAAAACACATTCCTACTCAAACAACAAGGAACAAATTACCCAAGCTATTAATCTCTCATCTCTTTTGTTTTCTAACAGCAATTACATGTAAGAATTAGATTCAACCATCATTAAAGAAAAGTCAGCCTTTGTTGTTAATATAACTGAGTAGTGTTTTTAAAATGACCTTGCTCAAATATACAGTCCTAAAAACAAATAAATGCCAGAATATGGTATTTGAGAGATAACTCAGTGGGTAGGATCACTTGCTGTACAATAATGAGTTTTAATATTCTACATCCAAATTAAAAATGGGATACACTGATACAAATCTGTAATCACAGCATTGGTAAGTCAGAGAAATGTGGATTTCTGTCAAGCAAGATTAACTGAATTTATGATCTCCAGGTTCAAAGAGAGATACTGACCCAAAAATTATGGCAAAGAAGTGGTTTAAAAAGGCAACTGATGTTGCAAAAAATGAGTTAAAGTATCTTTATTTGCAGCTGGTGTGATACTATATGTAAGTGATCCTAAAAATTCCACCAGAGAACTCTTACATTTGATAAACAGTTCCAACAAAGACCTGCATACAAAATTGACTAACAAATATCATTATCTCTCATTTATATAAATAACAAAATTGACTCACAAATAATCAGTAGCCTTCATATATACAACAAACAGACGGAAAAAGAAATCAGGGAAACAACACCTTTCACAATAGCCTCAAATATTTTAAAATATTTGGGGTAACTCTACCCAAGCAAGTGAAAGATTTGTATGATAGAAAACTTCAAGACTTTGAAAAAGGAAATTGAAGAAGAGAGCAGAAGCTAGAAAGGTCTTCAATGCTCGTAGATATGAATGATTAACAGAGTAAAAATGGTCATTGTACTAAAAAAAATCTATAGATTTAATACAATCTGCTATGGAATAATGCTTTTGCACACTGGTTTAACAAAATGTTGGTTGGCCAGTAGCCAAGCAGGATAAGCAGACAAGGAGAATTCTGGGAGGAGGAAGGCTGAGTCAGATGACACCAGTCCACCATCCAGGGAGTAGCACGTAGTGGCACACAGGTAAAGCCATGGAACATGTGGCAACATATAGATTAACATAAATGGACTGAGGTTAAGTGTAAGAGCTAGTCAGTGGTAGGCCTGAGCTAACGGCTGAGCAGTTTTAATTAATATAAGCCTCTGTGTGTTTACTTGGGTCTGAGCAGCTGCAGACTGGATGGGACACAGGAAAACTTTCAGTTACACAATCCCCATCAAAATTACAATACAATTCTTCACAGACATTAAAATGACAATTCTCAACTTCATATGGAAAACCAAAAAACTCAGGATGGCTAAAACAATCTTAAACAATAAGAGATTTTCCAAAGGTCTCACCACACTGGATTTCAAGTTGCACTACAGAGTAGTAGCAATAAAAATGTAAGTTATTAGCATTAAAACAGACACATTGATCAATGAAATCAGATTGAAGTCCCAGTCATGAATCCACATACATAGAGCCACCTAATTTTGATAAAGAAGCCAGAGGTACACAGTAGGAAAAAGCATTTTCAACAACTGGTGATGTTCAAACTGGATAGATGAATGGAGAAGAATACAAATAGATCCATATTTATTACCCTGCATAAAACTCAGATCCAAGAGGACCAAAGAACTAAACCTGATAGAAGAGAAACTGGAGAATAGGCTTGAACTCATTAACACGGGAGAAGACTTTCTGGACAGAACACCAATAGTCTGGGCACAAAAATCAATGATTAACAAATATGACCTTATGAAGCAGAAGAATTGTGTAAGGCAAATGACACAAAACAGATGCCTATGGGATGGGAAAAGATATTTTTTTTGCCAACTCTACATCTGATAAATGACTAATATTAAAAATATATAGAAACTAGATATCAAAAATCTAAATAATCCATTTGACAATGTGGTACAGATATAAATAAAGAAGTCTCAATAAAGAAAACTCAAATGACTAAGAAACACTTAAACAAATGTCCAACCTCCTTAGCCATCAGGGAAATGCAAATCAAAACTGCTTTGAGATTTTTATCTTACACCTGTCAGAATGGCTAAGATCAATAACACAACTGACAGCACATGCTGGCAAGGATATGGAGTAAGGGGAATACTCCTCCATTGCTGGTGGGAGTGCAAACTTTTATAGCCACTTTGGAAATCAATAAGGGGGTTCCTCAGAAAATTGGAAAGTGATCTACCTCAAGATGCAGCTATACCACTCTTGGACATATACTCAGAGGATGCTTCCTTCTACTACAAGGACACTTGATCAGATACATTCATTGCTGCTACATTCATAATAACCACAAAATGGAAACAAAATTGATTTCTCACACATGAAGAATGGATAAAGAAAATGTGGTATATTTAAATAATAGAGTATTATTGTGTTGTTACAAAACAAAATGACATCTTCTGCTGGAAGAAGCCTCTTTATTGATGATTGGACAAGGCACCTATCTATGAGTTCAGCAGAATATCACAAGGAATCATTTCATTGACTTTTTTTTTCCAGTTGTGTTTGGTTCTACCCTAAGTCTCTGGGAAATCCAGTCTCTGTTCCTGGCAATCAAGGCACTGTAGGGCATGAGTTCCCTCTCATGGTATGGGCCCCATGTTAAACCAGACATTGATTGGCCACTTCTACAAGTTCTGTGCCACCATTGTCCCTTCTCTCTTTTTTTTTTGTTTTTTGTTTTGTTTTGTTTTGTTTTTTTTTTTTTAATGTTTGTTTTTCGAGACAGGGTTTCTCTGTGTAGCTTTGGGCCTTTCCTGGAACTCACTTGGTAGCCCAGGCTGGCCTCGAACTCACAGAGATCTGCCTGGCTCTGCCTCCTGAGTGCTGGGATTAAAGGCGCGTGCCACCACTGCCCAACAACCATTGTCCCTTCTCATCTTGCAGGAAGGACAGATTGTACGTTGAGGGTTTTGTGAGTTGGTCTGCGGCCAGCATTCCTTTTTCTCTAGCTTGCAGAGTACCTTTTCCTGCCAAAGAGAGTAGACTGTAGCTCTGGGAACCCCACAGAAGAGGGGGAGGAAAGATTGTAGGCATCAGAGAGGATGGAGAATGCCAGGGGAACATGGCCCACTGAATCAACTAGGCAGAACTTATGTGGACTCTCAGCGACTGAAGTAACAATCATGGGCCTGCATGGGTCTGTACCAGGTCCTCTGCCTACATGTTATGGTTGTTAACTTGGTGTTTTTGTGAGATCCCTAACAGTGGGAGTGGATATGTCTCTGATTCTTTAGCTTGTTTTGGGGATTCTTTTCCTCCCTTTGGATTACATTGTCCAGCCTTGGTTTGTCCAATTGTTTCTTTTTTGTTGTTGTTATATTTGATTGAACTCTTGGAGGCCTGCTCTTTTCCTGAATGAAAACACAGATATAGTGGATCTTCAGTAGAGGGGTGGTACAGAAACTGGGATCTGGAGGAATAGAGGGAAGGGAAACTGGTCAAGATGTATTGTATGAAAGAAGAATCTATTTTCAAGAAAATAGATTAAAAATGACATCATTACATTTACAGGCAAATGGATGGAACTAGAAAAATCATCCTGAGGTAACCCAGATTGAGAAATATAAAGATGGTATATATTCACTTATATGTAGATATTAGCCACTAAGTCAGTGATAACCAAGCTACAATATATAGACCCAACGAGTTTAGGTATATAAGAAGCACGTAAGGGTACACATGAATAGAATAGATTTTATGGGTAGACTGGGACTGGGTGGGGACTAGAATACGAAAATTAGGTGTGGAGTGGGAGGGGCAATAGTGCTGATAGAAGGAATGCAGGGAGAGAAAGCTGGAATTGAGGAGCATTTGAGGAATGATTTGGAAACCTAGTATAGTAGAAAATTCCTAAAATATATGAAGGTTGTCCTAATCAGGCATCCTAATAATGGAGGATATGAAGACTCAATTGGCCATCTTTTGTCCATAAACCAGGCATCCTGTAATGGGATTGTGTTCCAGTCAGTTTATTTGTTTGCCAAGGGTGTCCCATGGAAATCCCCAGTCAACCCAAGCTGTTGCTAAGACAATGGGTTGCTCTCCACAAACTTAGGCAATAGGCCTATTACTGAGCAATGCCCACACAACTCATTGAACATGGAGAAGTTGAGCTGGTGTCTATGTGGAGCCTTCACCCACACATTATAGTCTCTTTTGTGTGAGAAAATACTCTTCTGGCTATGAAAAGAGAAACATAATCACTAACACAGCCACAAAAATCTTTGACCTACAATCTGTCCTACTTGCAAGATATACTAGGACAATGGTGTCACAGAACTTGTGGGAGTAACCAACTAATATCTGATTTGGGTAACAAAGAAACAGAAACTAGACAGCTCAGAAACCTAGGGTACAACAAAATACTATTGATCGGAAAAAAAAATTGTCAATAAAATGACTTTTAATGATATTCTGTTCTACTCATAGATCAGTGCCTTATTCAGTCTTCATCAGAGAACCTTCCTCCAGCAGTAGATGGGAACAGATGCAGAGAACCCTAACCAGACATTACACACAGAGATAGTCTAAATAGCATGTCTCCATCAAATTCCCCCCAGAACTCAGGGACCCCCTCAGAAGATGAGGAGAAAAGAGGGTAAGAGCCAGAGGGGATGGAGGACACCACTGGGGGAAAAAAAACAGCCCTCTTAATCATCTAAGCAAGCTTCATATGATCTCATGGAGACTGAAGCAGCGAGCAAAGGGGCTGACACAGGTGTACATTAGGTCCTCTGTATATGTATAATACTTTCAGCTTAGTACTTTTAGAGGAGTCCTGAATGTGTGAAGGAATGAGTTTCTGATTCTTGTGCCTGTTCCTAGGTCTCTTTTCATTTTATGGGTTGTCTTATCCAGCCTCGATGTGATAGCCTTTGTTTTATCTTATTATATTTTATTTTGTCGTGTGTGGTTGTTATCTCTTAGAAGCCTGTTCTTTTCAAATAAGAGACAGAAAGGCAGCAGATCCAGAGGGGAGGGGATGTGGGCAGGAACTGGAAGGATTATAGGAAGGGGAAACTGTGATCAGAATATACTGTATGAGAAAAGAATCTATGTTCAATAAAATGAAAAAAAAAGAAGGTATCTGATGTTGTTGTCTGACCTCAACATACATGTTTACACATGTTCATGCACATAATAAGATAAAACAAAGACTATCATATATATAATATGTAAGTATAATATATTATATTAAATATATAATTTATTTATATATTATGTATAGTGATTAACAGTGACAAAATTTTCAAATTTAATATTGACCAAAGGATTAAAGGAGAATAAATTGCTTGTCACTATACCAAGCTAATAACATTTTTTTTTACCATAATAAAAAATTTTCAAAATGTAAATTAGAGATATTTCTCTGCATTATGAATGGACTTGATACCAGGATATTTTAAATTTTATAGAAATTTATATGGAAGCTTTTATATTGTATATAATTTACAGTAAAATATCTCTAAACAATAAACAAAATAAATCAAAAGGAATGTTTTTGGGTTTGTCTCTGAAGTATGTCAAGTTAGGAAAGCTCCTTGCATGTCATTGCTTTTATTTGCTTAGCTTGTCCTTTGCCCTGTGACTGGTTTTGGTACTCCAAAACCTTTGGAGATCTTTAACTTCTGCAGTATCTATGAAAATGCAGAGTAATAAGACCTGGATTAAGAAAGTCCAGAGGCTCTTGGCTTCAATTTCTCTGTTCACATCACATGGGGAAATGACAGCTCTTGGGCTCTCCTCCTTAGTCAAAGGAGGGTGGAGGGATGAGAGGAGTTCTCCCGGATAATATGGGCATTTACTTCAAGTTTTATAATTAGTGTTAACCAACATTTACAAATAGAGCCCTACAGCTATTTGTAAATAAGATTGTATTACATTTACTTGTGTATGTCTCAATACCAATTGATAGTTAAACAAAACTGGTAATAATTGTGATAAACCAAATTCCTGAGTGCTCATAGATAAGTTGGAAAAACTTGTCTTTCAATGTAGTTAACTGACCACAATCAATAAAAATTTTAGGAATCCCAAGCTCAAAGGTAAAACATACTTGTGCTTCATGACAGATGGCATTACATAGAAGCATGCTGGGAGCTGCTTAGGATTTTCAGGTGCTCAATAATTGGACAAGCAGACTTGAAACAATACAAGCACAACTTCAGAGTATTCTATGGCTCTGAATCAATGGTAAAGAAGCCAGCAGGGGAGGTAACTTGTAAAGCAGAAGGATTATAGGGGTAGCAGCTATGGTGTAGTTAAACTAACTTGGCTGCTAGAATACATGCTGGGTCTGATCATCAGCTAAGGAAAGTAAAAAACACATTTCATTCTGGTTAAAGGAAAGCACAGTGCTTAAAACTCCAGACAGTGTTTGATGTTATTTGAATTCCATTCTTATTGCTTTCTCACATTTCCTTCTAAAAAAATATCTTACACTGGAACATTTTACCATTTTAATAAAAAAATATTTGTATAGGGACTTGTTTATAAGCACAATAAACCACTCTATACCATGAATTATGGGATAATAATCCACACCTCATGCACTAAATAGTGCTCAGTACAGCCTTATATCTAACAATGCAATGGGTGTGAATTATTACATCATAATTCATACCCTGTTGTGCTATGCTTCTTAAATATCATCATTTTGCTAAAAAACCCTAACACTTTATATTCATTTTTCTTATTCTTACATTTGAATTTGAATATATAAGCTTCAGAAGACTATACAAAAATGTGAGATGGACCATACTTCAAGGCTGAACACTGTGAAGTGCATTATTTATTTCTCATTTAATATATTACTATTGATGAATTTAAATCAAAATACACTATAAAACTAGCAAGTGCTTTGCATAAACATTACATGTATGTTGTACATAATGAACATTTTCATCTGTCAAGTGATCTTCTTTCTCATCAATGAAACATCATATAAGTAGAGGCAAAAGTTATAAATCAATTAATTATATATGATCTGAGTGATAAGGTTATTTTCTTTAAAAAAATATTCATTTTACATACCAACTACAGATCCCCATCTCATCCCTCCTCCTGCTCCCCCTGCCCTCCCCGACACCTTCCACCCCCACCTTTCCCTCCAGCTCATGCCTCATCCCCTCCTCCAAAAGGGTAGGTCCTCCCATGGGGGAAATAGCAAAGCCTGGAACATCAGTTGAAGTAGGACCAAGACCCTCCCTACTGCATCAAGGGTGAGCAAGATGTTCGACCATAGGTAATGGGCTCCAGAAAGCCAGCCCATGCACCAGGGATAGATCCTGATCCCACTGCCAGGGGCCCCTCAAACTGTCATCATAGAGCCTTCATCCAGTATCTGATGGAAATGGATGCAGAGATTCACTGCCAAGCAACAGGCTGAACCCAGGAGCCCAGATGAAAAGGGAGAGTAGGGATTATATGAGCAAGGGGAGTCAAGATCATGATAAGGAAATCTTCAGAGACAACTTAGGAACTCACATAAACTTTAGACCAACAGCAGTAGAACCTGCATGGGACTGGACTAGACACTCTGCATATGGGAGACACTTGTGTTGTATAGCTGAGTCTGTTTGAAGGTTACTTTCATACTTAGTATTTTATCTACAAAAGGCTTTAAATTTCTCCTATGCTATTTTTGACATAAAAATTTCAATCTTGCTATGTTAAACCGTATATTAATCTATATTCCCCTAAATACATGTGTTTGTGACTTAATTTGAATACAAAATATTCTGCTATCCTAAATGGATAATTCTCATCATCATGGGAGTCAGTTATTTCAGGAATAGGCTCCTGGGCAAAGCTGCGCCCTTATTCATTTCCTCTACATTTCTGTGGAGCTTCCTTGTCTTTTTGCCTTTCAGCAAAGGAAGGTGTGAAATGAAGGTTCTCAACGCATTTCGGTCACTAAAACTTGGACTTCCAGTCTCCAGTCTGTTCTTTGTAGGTAATGTAGTTTCATCATCCTGAGAGAAGCTTTTTCCTGCGGCATATGGGAATAAACACAAAAAAATTCATAGTCAATAGTGGATAGAGAGTAAGAGACCTTGAAACACTCAGTCCTTAATGGAATGTGCCATCAAATCTCTCAGGGCTCAGGGAACTCTGCAGAAGAGCAGGTGGAAAGCGTGTATGTAAGAGCCAGAGGGGATGGAAGACACTAAGGAAGCAAGGTCTTCTAAATGCATCAAGACTGATGATGTGTGAACTCACAGGGACTATAGCAGCATGTTCAGATATTACCTTATATCACCACACAGGAAACTGAGACCTAATTTTTAGTAATTTTACCATTGTGTTAATGAAAGATATATTCTTTTAAAAACTTAAAAGGTGGTGTTCAGTTTTGACATGAAAATTCCCACTCATATGTATTTATATTTATTTTAGAATTAGAGATGCGCATTGGCTTACACTGAAAAACTTTTCACACTATGATGTTGCATGTGGGATACACA